>ML996258.1:0-63884 GCA_010093805.1 Polyplosphaeria fusca | reverse complement strand
ACGTGGCTAACAACGACGGATGGACGCCGCTCCACGCCGCGTCAAGTAACGATCACCTCGAAGTTGTTAGATGTCTTCTTGAGAAGGGGGCCGAGGTAACCGTCGCAATCAACAACGGATAGACGCCGCTTAATGCCGCTTCAGACAGCGGCCACCTCGAAGTCGTCAAGTTTCTTCTCGAGGAGAGGACTGACGTGACTGTGGTCGATGACAACGGATGGACGCCGCTCAATGGCATGTCAGACAGTGGTGTTAAGTTTCTTCTTAATGAGATGGGCGCCGACCCCCATGCGCAGAGTGGGTATTACGACGAGTTATCTCTTGCTGCAGCATATGGAGGCCACAAGCGAGTGCTTAAGCTTTACCATTCTAAGATCATGATAGATGGACGTTGCACTAGCAGGCTACAACCGCCGGTGAGACTGCTACTGTTGAAGCACTTATCACTTAGGCACGACTTGGATCCTCCAAACCCTAACAAGTGGGTGTCGGAGAGCCAGGGAAAGTACGAAGAGGCGAAAGCAATGCACCGGCAAGATCTAGAAGGAAGCGAGAAGGTGCTGGGAGCGGAGCATCTGGACACGCTCATCAGTATAGGCAACCTGGCTCTGACACTAAACCGCCGAAGGCAATGGGAAGAGGCCGAAATATTGGAGGTGCGAGTGTTAAAGACAAGAAAGAGGGTGCTGGGTGACATACATCTAGATACACTGATGACTATACACAACCTTACATTTACGCTCGAATCCGAAAGTCGAGGCAAAGAGGCGATTTCACTAATGGAAAGATGCTATCGGCTACGGAAAGATTTCCTTGGGCGCTATCATCCTAACACAGAGTTCTCACTAGGAACTTTAGAGGAGTGGTGGATAGAGAGCATAGAGACGGGAACTTAATGCTGCTTTAATATAGGTAGAGTGCTAATGTAAACAAGGAAGGAGTAATGATATATTAGTAATGGTTTTAGCAATGGTACGGTAATGAAAGTGGACTAGTGGCACTGCGGCAGCATCGCCACCAGCTGCGGGAAGGATGGCCGACCCGCTTCTACTACACCCTTGCCCTCGAGGCGGTCGTATCAAGTCAAAATGGAATGACCAGATTCTGTTCCATCCTATCAAGTATCCGTCAGCTACGTTGCTCTGTACTTTATGTGGGCTCCGACGGCTAAATTCGAACACCTCTGAGAAGCTCGGAAGATTGCAATGTCTATGTAAGAAACCGTTGTTGTACAGCCGTGCGACAGCTATGTTCAAGATATCCAGGTCTTCTTATTCTTTTGTGTGCTTGCAAACGCAAATTGGCTAGTCATATCTAGTTCACCCTGTCAAGTGACTTTCGTATGGGCAGATTTCCTCGATCGCCCGCAATTTTATCGCTCTTTTCGTAAAACCAAAGGCTGGGCATCTATTAATGTCCAATAAGCCAGTATGCAAAATGCAGTGGATGCTAGATTCGTAAAGAAGGAGGCTCGTTGGAAATCAGGTCATGCTGATTGGCCTACGTCGCTCTGAACGACGTCAACGCACGTCATTTCTCAGAAAGAGCTATCCGTAGAAACAAGAGGCAGCTTTTGTCTGAATGAGTTCAATTACGAAGAAATCAGACGCTTATTTATCGCAAAGACACAAGGTCCACCAAGCCATACCCCTTGTTGAGCCACAAATTGCTCCTCTCCTAGTAACTACTTCCATTCAACTATGACATCTGCAGCTTTACCGACGATACCCACCGAGCTGGTGCAAGAAATTTAGTCCGCTCTTCCGTACCCATCATGCGTGGCATTGCGATTCACCTGTCGTGCCCTATACTACAATACATGCAACCCCAACCCGAGTTCAACCTATGAGATGTCTGATCTCCTCGAAATTGAAACATGGTCGCGGTATGACGATGCCGCAAAAAGACCGCAAAATCTCAAACAACCAATGGCTGGCAGGGATTTCTTCAGCTGCTCAGGGTGCAGTGCAAGGCTGAACCTCTGCACTGTGCGCCGCCCGAGCACATGCAGAGGAGGGTGAAGGTCCATAGTTTGTTTTACTGCTTGATTTGGTGGCGTAGGCTTCGATTGAGCTGGGTCTCCGAGGCTTGATTTGTGAGCCGAAGGCTAGCTAAATCAGGAATCAGGGATGTACGACGTCGGTCGTGAGACTGTACCGGTAGAGCCCATCCCCGGATTGCTCGCTCGGATACCAAGCTCGGTTCTGCCTGCGAGTCTATCTACAAAAGCACAAGAAAAAACAAAAAAACAAAAAAACAAAAAAACAAAAAAACAAAAAAACAAAAAAACAAAAAAACAAAAAAACAAAAAAACAAAAAAACAAAAAAACAAAAAAACAAAAACAAACGCTAGTGATCCAAGAGTCCTTTCTCTCTTCCCTTCTTTGTACAAACAGTCTGCCCGTAGTCTTTAGGGAGGTGGGCGGGAAAAAATCAGATGGGTTATCTCCAGCATGCGCTGACCTGCAGAGCGACAATGAGGTTGTGGATAGAGGATCAGGAGGAGAACAGAGCAGGTAGCTTTTCCTCCGAGCTTGAAACGCTATCGCGACAGTAGGCTCCTCGGGATCCTCCGTATCCGTAGAACCTCTTCAATTTATTGTTTACGAAACGATAATTTTTTTTTTAACAACCCTGCTCGCGCACAGCGAGAGCTCAAGCAACCAAGCAACAATCAACACGCTTCCTCCCGATCAGTTTGCCCCAGCTCAACAATAACTACCTAAAGTTCTCTCCTTATAAGTGCTAGAATTAAGTAAAATGTGCCATAGACTTTTTAGCCTATTAGAGTGCGCTTAAAGAACGACTCTATAGCTGTTGGCTTCTCCCTCCGGAATCAGATTCCCAGATCTCCCACCAAGGGCTCTGAAAGACTCTTCAACGCAGTGTCGGGGTAACCCCTACTCACTGGGCCAGCTGCAGCAGCACAGGAGGTGGATGGCACGACTGTGCCTGGGAGTGTGAAGAAGAAAGGAAGAAGTGAGGGGCGGGCGTGTAGAAGAGAGGAGGCGAGCGGCGAGGGTGGGAGGAGTGACGGTAGTCGCGCATTGGCTACAAGTTTGGCGTGTCACGTGATACGTCGGCGTGTCAGTGCCGTGTCGCCGACATGGACGCGACTTTTCTCAGTGCACCCAGGACATATCCACTCGACGACTCCTGTGCATCCACGTCCACCGCTCATGCTACAGTGTCGCGCCTGCCTCTGGCGGTACATACGGGCCCTCGACGCCTGTCATCCTGGCTTGTACAGTCCCCGACGAAATGCCACTCGCCTGCTCTTTCTCGACCACCCGCGACGATCGCTGCGGACAACGACCAACACAATCCGTAAGGTTGACGCGAGACCCACGAATCTAGCAGAGGTGGAGAAAGTATATGGAACTGCGCAAGAACCATGGCATCACTCGGCGCGGGCTGCGAGCATCAGGTCGAAGGAGAGGCGCGCTCTCACCCAGCCCACAGAGAGTCCGGATGGTGTTAAAAGAAACTACGGACCACGCAGTCCGGCTATTTCGATTCAGGACTGGAACAGGCGCAAAATGGAGCTTCAGCATTTGACGGACCCGCTGAAGCTGGCCGGCTTCGTCAAGCGCGAGCTGGACAAGGGCAAGGTTGAGGAGATGATTCAACTTGTGCGCATGGCGAGTCATGAGACACAAGCAGTCGTCAGCTGGAACCACATCATCGACCGTCTTCTGGTCAAGCGCCAGATCTCAAAGGCCATCAATGTCTACAACGATGCATGTTCACCCACTAATGACGGCTGTACCTTGCTCACAACGTGCAGATGAAAAAGCGTGCCCAATTTCCCGACTCGTATACGTATACTATATTACTACGCGGACTTTCGATCAATGCCCAAGAAAGCGGCGCTCTGGAAAAAGCCTTGTCCATATATCACTCTCTCTCCGCTCCAAACTCCCGCGTTGAGCCCTCGATTATACACACAAACGCCATGCTGAAAGTATGCGCGCGAGCAATGAATATGGATGCTTTGTGGGGTGTGGTAGCGAAAATTCCAGAAACCGTACCCGGAGCGCCAAATACCAGATCCGGAGGGGCCAATGCCATCACATATGTGACAATCTTGAACGCCATCCGTCAAAATCTTCTGCTTGGTAAACCGAGTGGAGAGTTTCACAAAGACACTAAGAAACGGATGGCGCGTGGTTTGATCGATGCGAGGCGCATATGGCAGGATGTCATCACCAAGTGGAAAAATGCCGAATTGGTCATGGGCGAGGAGTTGGTGAGCGCTATGGGTAGACTGCTACTTATCGGAGGTCGACCGACGGATTGGGATGATGTACTTTCTCTCGTAGAGCAAACCATGGACGTGCCGAGAGCGGTTCCTCGACTGGGCACGGGGGAGCGCGAAAAGGCTGGGTTTCCGCGTCTACGGCCTCAGCCTGGAGAAGCTGAGTCTGAAGATTCCCACCAAAGCCTCCGAAAGGATCCCACTCGGGGGGAAGAATTTTCTCCAATTGTTCCACAAGGGATTGAGGCCGCCGTCTCCAGTCCACTTGGGTTCGCTACGCCATCAAACAATACGCTATCACTCGTTTTGGAGGCATGCCAAAAAGTCGCTGCCCCGAAAGCCGGAGACGTGTACTGGGACATGCTCACGGACCCTGTCACGTACAACATCGTTCCGGATGTCAACAATCTCAACTTTCGTCTCCGCTTACTGCGCCAGAGTCGCGCATCGGCCACAGCCGTCCAAGTCCTGAAAGAAGATTATTTGAAAAACAAGCACGAATTTGGCCCTGGAACGCTGCGGATAGCGATGAGCACCTGCGTCCGGGACAAGAACAATCACAACTCAATGAGGCACGCTACTGAAATCCTTCGCATAATGAACATGACGTTCGAAAATGCAGACTCAAGGACCGTCATGATGTTCGCCAAACTCGCAGCCACGTTTCCGCTAGCCACGGGCAAGGACCTGATTGATGCCTTGAACAAGCTAGAATTAGCCATGCGCAACATCAGGCTCCAACTTGGCGTCGGGCGCGGCCTGAAAGCCACACACGAAGAAGGGGTTTCTTATCTGAAAAGCGACGACCGCTGGTATGCCAAGAGTGCATTGAAACAGATCTACGTCGTGTATGAGCGCCTCATACTCTCGAACCTGATCCCAGAAGAAGAGAAGGCGCCGTACAAGGCTAAGCGCGCTGAACTCTCGGCCTACATGCACCGCATTGGGTACAAGGATGGAAGGAGGGAGGCCAAGAAGCGGAGGGAGAAGGATTCTGTGAAGTGGGATAAAGATGATTCGATAGAGGCAGGGGAACGCGGTCAAGACGAGGATGAGGCGCAAGTCGAGGATGAGGCGCAAGTCGAGGATGAGGCGCAAGTCGAGGATGAGGCGCAAGTCGAGGAGGGTGCGGCGCCGGTGACAGTTTCGAAATATTTCCGCGGACAGGGGGCTTGGGGAGACGCTGGCAGTCTCAACAAGGGCAAGGTCCTAGTGAGGAGGCCGTGGTTCTCGTCGTCAGAGGGACGTGTAGCATAGCGTTTGGCTGGTGTAAGTTTTGTGTACGATAGTGTAGAGCTTGGAGACGCTCCGAATTTGGGGACGTGATCATGATTGTATAATATTCTGTGCTTCTTGGTCCATACGCACAGCAGCTCTGGGCTCGATGTGCACCAGGGACGTATCTTTGTGCACCACTAGATGCGCGTCGTTTATCCATTTGCAGCGCCCTCCTTCAGCCCCATATCCCAGAACCCTCGTTCCATCTGCAATACGTCAATCCTAGTCCGTATCCTTCAAACATCACTTACATTAGTCGCATGTACGAAAATCTTCGTGAGCTCGTCAATCCTCGCCACAGACTGTCTCACAGCGTGTTTCTCTATCAGATCTGCCATTCTCAGCCGCAGTCACGCGCAAGCAACATTGGTGGCACACACCTGAACTGTTTGCCATGGCTTGCACATAGTCATCTGCGACATACGTCTCGATCCATTTCCAGTACTTGTTCCCATGCCTCACGGTCCGAGCATCGTCATAGAGACGACGAGCTATGAAACCGTAGCCAATCAGGCAAGGCAGCAGAGCGACCTGGAGAGCGAGCCAGTCCTCGGATTGGCCAATGTCGAGCACGTACCTTGTGTAAGCTGTACATGCTGCGTGGAGAGTTAGAGTGAACAGACAAATTTGTCGGCGGTGACGTACCTTGGTCTTCTGCGTGCTCTTCTAGGTCGCTGACCGAGAGACTGTAGTCTTGGCAAAAGCTGATGTGGAGTTTGATCTCCTCCTGCAGGTGGAGGACTTGTTGGGCAGACTGTTGGGAAGTTAGCTGGTTTCGCTTGATTGAGGGGTGCGCTGACTCTGCCTATGTCTTCCATTGACTTTGATTTGTACGATGCTAAAGCGTTTGCCCGCGCGAAGTGAATCTGGGATTCCGTTAACTAAAGTCTTGCACACGTTCTGACAAGCTCACTAGAAACAGATAGTCCTGGATCAAATAGTGTTTGAAGTTCTCTACCGGCAAAGTCCCATCAGCCATGCGTTGCACAAACTCGTGTTTGGTATACTTCTCCCACGGTCCTTGCACGTCGCTGCGTTGTAGTAGGTAGTCGATAAAGCCGCCACTCGGATGTATTAGCAAAGTCTCCGGGATTTCCATCTTCAACTGACAGTGAAAATGGAAGAGTGTAGGTTGAGTGGAAGTGGTTGATCGGGCCATTTCCCTTTCCCATATCACTACTCGTCTTGATTCCAGCTTCGACGTATTTGTTGGCTTTGTCGACGGCCTTTGAGATGTCCATGCCAACGGCGAGATTGCAGGCAATTGCAGCTGCGGATTGACATCAGCAGCTTCCAGTCGGAGAGTTGTGCATCGCTTACATGCCAGAGAACAGCCCGTGCCATGCGTATTCTTCGACCTGAGGTACGTCGTCTCCATGAGGATAGGTTTTCCGTCACCGTACAGCACATTAAGCACCATGTCTTTTTCTGCGTCTTCTTTGGAGACTAATCGCCCCTTGGTCAATGGCAGATGCCCGCCTTTCAGCAGAACATATTTCGGACCAAGCCCTTGAATTGCTTTTGCCAGATCAACGATATCGTCTACGTTTTCTGGCTCTTTGAAGTTGATGCCTGCAGTCTTGAGCAACAGCTTTCCTTCTGGTAGATTCGGTGTCAGAATGGTCGTCAAAGGAAGGAGCGTCTTGATGAGCGTTTCAACGGCTTCTTCCGGCAGCAATTGAGAGCCGCTCGTCGACACCATAACCTTTCAAGTTAGTATTTAGACACTTGAGTATTACAGTTCTGGGCTACCGGATCAACAACGGACATCCGGACTTGATGTCTCTGGAAAGCTTCTGCGACCACATCAATCGCAGCAGCAGAGGCCAGCATTCCTTTGAATGGTTAGAGTCAGTCGCAGGCTCCAAAGAACATTACTAAACCTGTCTTGACGACGTCGACGCCAATATCATCGATACAAGCATCTATCTGCTTGCGCAGAAATGGAGGTGGTGTCTCATGAATGTCTTGAACTCCCAACGTATTTTGGGCCGTGAGAGCCGTTGTCGCTGTCATTGCATAGCAGCCATGGGCGGCGATGACCTTCTGGTCAGCCTCGAGGCCGCTGCGACGAGATTAGTAGTCTATACCTACATACATGGTCTGAAAGGATTGCATACGCTCCACCCGAGCTATCCGAACCCGCAATTACAAGAATGCGCTTTGCAGGCATGTAGAGTTGAAATTTGGGCATCTCGGAGATCGTCCCACGCGGTTCAAAGTTCTTTTCAGCCCCGCACCCGATGATTAACAAACCCAACGTCATTGAGCCACCCTGCATCATGCGGCGCACGGCTTGACAGAAGCAATAATTAGGGCTGTTGTATTGACGAACAACTGTTGATGAACACTTCCCTTAACCTGGAGATGAGATTCTGGAGAAGGCTGATAGCGACAACGACGCAAGATGAACAGTTGGTACCAAAGGAATCTTGATGAACTCAGTTGCATTTGAGGGTTTCCTCGAGGATAAAAGCCCTGGCAATGGTTGCTGTGGCCTCCAGGACCCTATATCCAAGTTTTGACCCGACGCAGAGGGACTTTGCCGATGCACTTGACGACCTACCTTTTACGTCGACATTGTTTCCACCCCCTCGGCCTGAATTCAGTCCGAGTCGCCTTCGAACTCGGACACATTCGGATCTGTCATGCTTAGTGAAGAATTGTGCCACTAGGGCGGGACTCTACACACCTCGGTAGGGCGTGTATTCGAGCGTGCCTTCCACTTTCTTCCATAAACTTTCACGAACAAGTCCCAATTCTTCTTCTGTAAGGAGAGTATCCGGGTCTGCCATGTCCACCATGACTCGCATGCCTTGATTGCCGGGACCAAGGCATGCGACAAAGTCTAACAGCGCGTTTGTAGTAAATTGAGAGATGCCAGAAAAGGCAACACTTTTGAGGTTTGGAAGGTTTCCGGTGCACTCGAGCACCCTGTCACCAATTTCTAGACCGGTAATGTAAAGCTCTTCCAGGGACTTATGTCCGCTCAAAATCACAACAAGATGATCGTCATGAAGGATCTCCTGGACAAGAAGGAGCTGCATATGGTTAGTCTCACGACTGATTGTAGAGCTGAGATCAAAGCTGTACAACACACCTTGAGAACTCGAAGCTCGGCCAACTGCCTCAGCGTGTCAACCAGGATATCGACGTCATCTCGAGTCATTCCCTCGGTATCACCACTTAGCGACAAAAAGCGCAACGTCGATCGTTGATTTACGAGAGCTTGGTGGAATAGCTGGTTATCCTTGGGCAAGTAGTTGTCAATCTCAATCTTCCGTAGCTTCACCCGATCTTCCAGGAGTAGAGGAGCGACGATGGCCGCTGAGGATTGGAGTCTCGTGAAACTAAGCCTCTGGAGATTCTCACAGTTCCTCAACCAATCAATCATTTCTAGGAAAACGTCATGCTGTGTCTTCTCCAAATTCGTTGTGCCAGAGGTGTCTTCAATGCGTAAGCTTTCGAGCGCAGTGCAGCCCTTTAGCAATGCAAGATGCTCCAATGCGTCCGTTGACACGCACAATCGCAAATCTTTGAGGGATCTACTGTGCGCATTGAGAGCCAGAAATGTCTCAGCAGATGCTCCGATATCCCGGATTGTCTCGACCATCGCCAAGGATTGTGGTCGAATCGTGCCAATAAACGTTGCGAATTTGTGGTCGCGTTCTTCAGCAACCCTGCGTATTTGATTTAGCGTTCGCCGTGCATGTGAAGACACGATTCTGCTCACCACATGTAGATGCTGAGTGAATTGAATTGAGGACAATGCTGGGCGATTGCAGCGTGAACGAGCTCGTCCTCAAGTGGACCCCCATCGTAAAGCTCTACATTTTGAAGATGGGGTAGTCGAGGAGCCCATCGAACCAAGGCATGAGAAACCACTATAGTCCACGTCAGACCAAATATTGAGCAACCGAGCCTCTTGAAGCGAGATAAAGCCTGAATGAAGTCGCTGTATTCTTCAAGACTTTAGGTCCGGCCGCCAAATCCATACGAGAAGTAGTGCAAAATGGACTTACGTCTGCCGCTGACGGTCTCGAGCATTGGTGCGTGTTGTGTGAGGACTACAACAGGTTAGTATATAATTCTGGAAAGTGAATAGACTAGCCGCAAGTCGCCGATAGTACAAAAATTAGTTTTTTAAAAACTGGTCTGCAGAACGACCGAAACATGCCTGGCGGATTGTTGGAGGTCACAAGGTGTGTTGTAACGCACTGTACTCACCTTCCCCTATAGCATCAAGAACGGCAACATTGTGAAGCCGGACGTACTTCCTTCCAGAAGGACCCACTGGCGTATCAACAGTTCGATGGAAGCGACTCAAAGGGTCGGAAAAGAATCTGAGGGCGTAGTGTAGAGTTAGCAATGCTTTGGAGAGGGTATTGGGACAAATATACGCTTTCGCTTCGGTCCGCAAAATGGTTACATGCGAAAAAGAGACGAGAAGCACGCATCTTGTTGCCCTGGGCGAACGAACTGTTTCAGCACTCGGCCCTTGAAGGAATCGTCATCGAGCAGATTCTCAAGGTCCCGAAAATCGAGCGTCTTGATGTAGCGGCAGTAGGGGAACAGGGTAACCCCAACACTTGATGCAATAATTGAACGCCTAGGTACATAATGGTGAGCGTGGGGGGATCGAGATGAAGAGCCGAATTCATACCATAGAATGGACCACTTTTGCACCATAAGCTGTTTTGTAGCTAATGCGGCCCCCTCATCTTCACCACCGCCACGAACAGGGGCCAGATGGTGGAATCTGGATACAGTCCACTGTTAGCGACGCCTCGTATTGGTTGTACAGCGTCTCGCTTTTACGTACCGGTACAAATTACTAGCGGGTACAAAAATTAGCTTAGTTCATCGACTTAAGAGGCTGTTGAAATAAAATTGAAGCATTGACGGTATTTTCGTCTTTACTTACGTTAGAGCGGGGACAGCAAGCGCCCGGCTGGAACATGCACAGCTGAAAAGCGCATCAAACTGTGCCTGTGATGCGAGTTCCTCGCACAGAAGATGGAGGATATCGTCCGGAAGTGTGACTACCATGGCGTACCGTCACGGTCGATGCGATGGCACAGAGTTGGGGATTGGGTTGTCGTGACGTCGCGTCGTGCCTTCCCTCTCACGCGCGTCTAAGCGCGTTCGCCGCTTTCGGAACTGGCGCTGGCTTCCCCGACTCTCAGCCTTACGCACCCCTCGCTCCAACCCAACCATTCCAACCAACAATGATCGAGCGACGAGTCCCGAGGCGACAAATCACCATCAATCGACTATGGTGGTCCTCAACTTCACCTTGACTCCCGAGGCGGCGGCCAAAGTCCACGATTTGCTGGTCTGCCTCGGAAAATTCAGCGACACTGTCGCCATCGAAGCGCGCCGGGACAAGTTCTCCTTTACCGCGCTCAATTCGTCCAAATCTGCATATGCCGCCTTGAGCTTGGATAGCAAGCAGTTCTTCACGAGCTACGAATGCATCCCATCGCAGGGCGGCTCTGATGGCCGCTTCACGTGTTCCATGTACACCAAGGCCCTCCTCTCAGTCTTCAAGGGACGATTGTACGACCCCTCGGCGAGATTTGGCTCCATCGACAGCTGCGAAGTCAGTGTGCAAGACCGGGCAGATCAAACCGAGTGTCGTTTTATTGTCAAGATGATCTGCAATCAGGGCATCATCAAAACCTACAAGTTGACATACGAGGCCACGGATGTCATGCACGCCCTGTTCGACCGGAATGTGGCCAAAAACAAGTGGAGCATGCATGCATCCGCAATGAAGGAGTACACTGAATACTTTGGCGCCAAGACAGAGATGCTCGACATTTTTGCGGGAGAAGACGGCCGGACTGTATTCAAGAGCTACACTGAGAAAATCTCAAGTGGAAAGGAGGTACTGAAACACCCCCTTGTCACTGCAGTCGCCGTCAGAGTTGCCGACTTTGAGGACTTTAATGTCCAGCCCGGACTCCACATTGTGATCAGCGTCAAGGACTTCAAAGCCATCGTCAGCCACGCCGACACACTCAAGACAAGTCTCAAGGCATACTACTCCCAGCCTACACGACCTCTACAATTCAGTTACGGATGCGACGGCCTTCTCTGCGAATTCACACTCATGACTTCCGGCGACTCCAATGCTGCTGCCACACCTGCAGCTGCCATTCAAAGCCCGAGTCGAGGGAACTCTCGTGCACGATCATCAACTTCTGATAGGCCCTCCAACACTACCTCGCGGCCCGAGATGCCACCACCCGTCGAACCAGCATCACGACGCGCGCCGAAAAGGCGCCTGCCAGGTTCCAGACCAGTCACGGAACCAAGACGTCCGGAGCCTGATGCGGATAGTTTGTTTGTACAACAGGAGGAAGACGATGCGAGATGGGAGCCAGTCGATTACAACAAGGAGGAGGAGACGCTTGGATGGGATGCCAGTGCAGATCATGCAGCTCCAGTGTATCCGACTTTCACAGATAGTGCGAGTTTGTCGAGAACAGAGTCTGCGGAGAGTAGCGAGGCGATTGCTCCAACACAGAGGGTTTCGCAGGTATCGGGGGGACTGTGGTAGACGAGGGTAATGTAGGCGCTACCAATATTAGGGAGCTCAGATGGATGATTTGAAATACAACGTTCTACACAACTGTCGCCGGATCTTGCCGTACCGTCTATGCACCCACAACCGGCATTGGCTGGTGTTCTTGCGCCTTTCATCGCCAGACACCATGTTCTATGTGCCACCATTTTGGTTTTTCACAGACACAAAGCTCGTGCAATATCCAGCCCAAATCCTCTCCATGTGTCCCTCAATTTCAATCTCATTCCACCATCCGCTTACCACCCCACTAGGCTTCAGCCTCGGATCGTCCCTCAGCTCCCCACAATTACCATGGAAGCCCCAGCCCCAGGATATCAGTTTATTATCTTCTTTAGTCAGCGCAAGAACGTGTTCGCTACCAACGGCGACTTGGCTGAGTGGAGGGAGATTGGGCGGAATGAGTTTCCATTGGTTTTCTTTGCCCCAGCCTTGGAGAGACCCGTCCTGAAACAGCACGAATATGGAAGACCAGGTCGCGCCTATATCTTTCCAGTTTTCGATGTCTTTTGGGGTGTGTGCTTTGAGGTTGTATTGGTCGCGTCCGAGAATAAGATGTTCACCGGATGCAGGGTCTCCGACCAAGTATGTAAAGTCTTTGCCGCAGACTGCTCGCTTGAC
Organism: Polyplosphaeria fusca; assembly: GCA_010093805.1. Lineage (NCBI taxonomy): Eukaryota > Fungi > Ascomycota > Dothideomycetes > Pleosporales > Tetraplosphaeriaceae > Polyplosphaeria > Polyplosphaeria fusca. The sequence goes on along the minus strand of ML996258.1, from coordinate 51,138 downwards.
TGCAAAGGGTATGCCTTCGAGTTCTTGAAATCGAGTATTGTGAGCTGGTATCTATCATGCTGTTTGAACGGGTCCACGTACTTGTTGGAGTTCTTATCTCTTTCGGATTTGGCTCGTCGCCATTCCCCATTGAAACCTTTGGACCGACTTGGCCGAAGCGATTCTTTCCCCAGCCCCAGACTTCTCCATTTTTAAGAACTGCGACATAATGCCAACAGCCTCCAGCAAAATCAACCACGTCGCACGGGAAATGGAAATTAACTGGCTCCACGCCGTCGAACAGAGTACCCTCCACTGCTTCATCGACGATATGTGTAGTGCTTAGATGACCCCGCCCAAGTTCTCCGAAATGACCATATCCTTCAGTGATTAACGTGGGCCGTATAGTGAGATTGCTGTTCCCGTTGTCTTTCGCGGTGTCGATCCAAATATATGCCGAAGTATCATTTGTCACTGCACAAAAGGCAATGTCGTCGTGTAGTCTCTCAAATACCACTAGTCTTCTCCCAAGCTCTGGGCTTGTCTCATTCTCTGCTCGAGTAGCTGTAGTGCTTGTGACATGGCCCAGCTGTCCCTTGGTATGCTCTCCGGCTCCCCAAACGGTGCCGGTAGGACTCACGATTAGTGTGTGGTTAGAGCCACCTTTGATGTCCCTGATCTGTGATGGGAGGTATAACTTGGTCGGCGTAGCTAACACTTTGCTCGCCGCACCCAGTCCGAGTTGACTCTCGTCGTTACTGCCGAAAGCATATAGAGTGGACATCCTGTGGTGGTTCCAAGGCGATTGACGGAAATGACTCGAATCAACGCAAGCCTGGAACGAAGGAATGAAGTGTCACACCGAACATCCCCATGGAGATTTCAAACCCGGGGAGCAGGCGCTAGGATAGGATGACTGCGGAACGGGGAATGTTGTCTAAGCAAAGTGGCCATGGTCTCGGCGACGTGCCGAACGCGAGGCAGATGCACCAGAGAAGGACGGAATGAACTTCTAAGAAAAAGCATGCACCAGCCCTAGTATCAAAAAAAACACTGCTCCACGAAAACTCAAGTAAAAATCCATCGGTCTGCGCTGCACATATGCCTTTGATTACATAACCCCGCACGGACCATTCTCGCTAGCGCCCACATTTCGAAATCGTCGAACTTGGACGACGGGCTCACGACCAAGCACACTCAACGCCAACCCTCCCTCGACACCGCACGCATCCTGCGAACAGCCACCCATCATGGCTACTCAAAGCGTGCAATGCTTCGGAAAGAAGAAGACCGCGACTGGTACGCGCCCTCCGCCCGACGGAACCCCCACAAATCGCGAAGAGCCGAGCAAGCTCAGGAAAATACGATATTCGAGGAACCAAGTGCTAACAATTGGAACAGCCGTCGCCCACTGCAAAGCCGGAAAGGGACTCGTCAAGGTCAACGGCAAGCCGCTCTCGCTCGTGCAGCCCGAGATCCTGCGCTTCAAAGTCTACGAGCCCATCCTGATCCTGGGCCTGGACAAGGTGCGCCGCAGCCCCCCTCGCAACCCCTCCACAAACCACACACTCTCTAACCCAAGATTTCTGCAGTTCGCCGACGTTGACATCCGCGTCCGCGTCTCGGGTGGTGGCCACACGTCCCAGATCTACGCCATCCGCCAAGCCATCGCCAAATCCATCATCGCCTACTACCAGAAATACGTCGACGAGCACTCCAAGAACCAGCTCAAGACGGCGCTCGTGCAGTACGACAGGACACTCCTCGTGGCCGACAACAGGCGGTGCGAGCCCAAGAAGTTCGGCGGTCCCGGTGCGCGTGCGAGGTACCAAAAGTCGTACCGTTGAGTGGGGGATATACTGGCTGGGGGGATGGGCGAGGCAGCTATGGCGGCGGTACGGCATGGAGCGGTGTTCATCGTGGGCTTTTTCACACAATGGGTCTCTCTTGGTGCTTGCCGGAATTTCAAAGGCGACCAGATATGGCTTCGGTCCGTCTTGTGACGATAAGAAAATGAAATATTGACTGCAAGACACACGTTGCAAGGAGTCTGCAGCATATGTGATTTGGACTGATTGAAGTCGCGGTTCTTCTACATCTTGGAAACGTCAATTGAACCGCTCGCACGCCGTCGCTTGTCGCCATTACAAAGATACAGTGAAACAAGATACCTCTGAGCAGAGCGGCTTCGTCTCGAAAATTGGTATATGAATATATATTTTCCCCCGAGCTCGGATTTTAGCTGTGGTTAGAACCCCGGCCCTTAACCATCGCTGCCACTGCTCCTAAAGGCAGCACAGAGCGCAGCATATTGATGCGTCAGATCCAGGACATGCTGAGGCAAGCTGGTGCCCTGGATGATGCTGCGAATCTTGACCGCGCCCTCCTCTTCGATGAGCTTGCGTATCGTATAGAGCAACGACGGCGAGAACTGTGCTCAAAGTTAGCGAACGATACATTACTACCTTGCTCACAGCAACTGACCTCAGAGTACCACCGATACTGCCACGTGACGAGTCTGATGAGAGCGCCGCAAACGTCTCGGATGTTGTGTTTGCTCTCGCTCAGCTTCAACACCCCCTTCATCGCCTTGGGACTAAACTTCATCTGCAAGCAGTTCTCGTACGCTTCGACTGCCTCGTCGGTGTGGTGCAATCGCTCCGCGAGCTCGCCGAGAATCTCCCATTCCTCGGGCGACTTCTTGTACAAGAGTTGCTGTTGCCGATACTGTGCCATCTCGGTGCGCCAGATGGTGTACACGCGGAGATCTTCGTACAGGACCATGAAGAGGTTGTCTAGCCAGCGCTCGCAAAGGCGTTTGTTTTGAAAGTGCGTGTAATTGGCCGGCTGGTCGGCATCGTCGCTGCCTGCCTTGACAACTTCGGAGGCCACTGTGTGACCAGGCTTCTCTATCGCGGTTGCTTGTGGGCCTGGTTCGCTCGCTTCTCCGTTCAGGGTATCCTCGGGTTCGGACACTTCTTCAGCTTCACCATGGCCATTTGTAGTCGGCGTGGGTGAGCGGAGGGCAGTCGTGCTCGCGTTGCGGGATTGGCTCTGATGTGTTACCGTCTGCTTTTCCTGCCTGTACTCCTCCTCCATGACAAAGACCTGGCTTCGTATTCTGAGCAGCTGGTCCCAGCCAATCTTTTTCGTAATCTCCGTCAGGATCATGTATGCCTTGAGAAAGGTGCCTTTGAAACCTGCTGCGTGTAGCTTTCGCAGAGTCGGGTGCACCAGCTCCATGTCATCACCATAGCTGTCCTCAATCTCGTCACAGATAGTTTCAGGCATGGTTGGCAAGAATTCCTTTTGCGGTACAGGCATGCGCGGTGCGTCCTTGTCTTGATACGTAAACATTGGACATGAATTCAGAGTCAACAGCGCGAGGTCCCATTGTTCGAGGCCCACGTAGATTTCGGACAGTCGTGCCCAGGTACCGAATTCGCTTGGCGCTGATACCACGCTCCTTTTTGCAATGTCCAGGGCAAGGTCGCCGCGCGACTTTTTGTTGCAAAAGTTGGCCTGGCAGTCGAGGAGAGAATAGTCCATTGGTAACTCCTGGATGGCTTCGTGCAACAATTGCACGGCTTTGACTTCTTCGTCTGCTGCAATGTAGACTTGGGCGAGAAGAGACGAAATCTCTGGATCTCGAGTGCGCAGCTTCTCAAACAGATTTATCCCCGAGGCATATCTGCCCGTGGTGTGGATATAGTCGAGAAGGCCGGTGGTGAGGTGATTCGAAACCAGGTTCGGTACCTGAATCTCAGGGTCTGACCCCAGCTGCCAGCCATTGAAGAACAAGCGTTCAGCCGCATCAAGGAACTTGTGCTCACTCTCCGTGCTCGTGATGGGATTGAAACGCCGCACACCGACAATCTTCTTGATAGTGTCGCCTGAACCGTCATCTGCGTAAGAGTATGCGCGCAAGACGCTACACAGGTAGGTCTCCAACCAGAGCTCGTCGGTGGCTACGCGCTTGTCTCCTCGCTCGTCGATGCAGTAGCTTTCCACGGTACCGGGAATGTAGACTTGTACGCGCATGTCCAAACGTGAAAAGGCATTGTAGCAGCTGCTTCGTCAGTATCCGCAGTCGACTCCAGCACGGCTTGCCTACCAATATAAACCAGAAACCACCTTGTGCTGCTTGTCATGGGCCGAATAAGTCAAAGTGTTGATATAGGCGGCCAGGCTCGCAGAAGACGAGGCATCGATACCAGTGACGTGGTGGTAGACTCCGACCTGGAGCCATATTAGCACCCAGCAGACGTTTGAGCGCCTGAGAAAGGCGAACCTGTTTCGTCGTCGACTTGATGGGTTGTTTGATGAGGTGGACTAGATCTGGCGGGCCGAGCTCTCTTAATGTTTGAAGGGACTCTGCCCGCGCTTCAATTGCAGAGTGGAGTTCTTCCTCGTAGAGTCTGGGGAGCCTGGTTAGCAGTCGCACATTGGAGGAGCCAAGACGGCGGGGGCAGCATTCAACCACGTCAGGCTCTAGAAGGAACTGGGCAGGCAGATTGGCGCCAGGAACACTGGAAAGTGCAAGAAGAGGACATGTTGGGGTGGTATTGGAGCTTAGACTGGACGGGGACATACTCAGGTACAGCAGGAGCCGTCACCATTGTGGGGGCAGTGCCGGCGCGCGGCGGGCGTGTCCACGGCGCAAGCTGGGGTGCTATAGAAGCATGCGCGGACGGCAAGACGGCCGAGTGGTTCGAGGGTGCGGTTCGGCGCTGGGTTCACGGTAGCTGGACGACAAATCTACTGCCCGCAGGTGTCGTTTTGGCGGGCCGCGCTAAGAGTCGCGGCTCTGCTGCACCTCCATTGTGAACCTCCACACGACGCGCCCGCCACGACCCACCATCAAACGCGCTCGCCCGGCCATGGGAGGCGCCCTGTTGCCTAGCTGAGCGCCCTCTACAGCACGTGTATGGGGCTGCTGCGCTCTCTTACCTCCCACTCGCCTACATCAACACCAACGCCAACCCGCCGCTGCGCTCTGCCTGTGTAGCCGCAGAGCTCCAACATGGTGCGTTTAAAGCTTCGCATGCACATCTCCAACGTGCTAACTTGCCATCTCTTACAGTCAAACTTCAAAGCCCTCAACGTAGAGTCCGACAATGAATCCGAGGACGAGATCGACAACACCAAGGAGATCCAGATCGAAGACGCCCTGAAGCTCTACCAGACCGCCCTCAAGTACCACGCCGAGGGGCCGGAATCGTTTCCAAAAGCCGCCGACGCCTACAGAGCCCTCTTCGACTCTGACATCTTCAAATACCAAGAGTCACTCTCAGAGTACAAGCGACACGAGTTGTTTGGCGACACGCTTGTGTTTGACAGCATCCTCCAAGATGACTTCGACGCGGGCCCAGTGCAGCTGGCAGGAGGAAACGACGTCGCACCCAACACCCTCCCTCAGATACTCCATCTGTCACACAAGAACCACGGCCAATTCATGCTTGAGACGATGCAGCATTGGATGCAAGAGCACGGCGCACCGACACCGCAAGAAGGAACAGACCACATTTTCAAGGCCCTGGGATACTTTTCTGAAGCTTTGGACAAGGAAGACTCGGATCTCGATCTTTGGATCCGGACAGCCTCGGTCGCCGCACTTCTCGGCAGCAAACGCATCACGAGATTTTGCCTAGAAGCCGTGTTGGATGGTGACGATGAGCTCGTGGACAGCATACTTCGACTCCCTGGTTTGGAGGAAGGCTTTGCAGGGCAGCAGTTACGAGAGCTTGTGGAGAAGATGGAAGATAGCCTGTCCTTGACGCAGGCGCCTTTTGCCACGATGCGCCGAAAGAAGCTCTCGGAGACCCTCAAGAAGCGCCTCAATCCTTATCCGTTTGCACCGCTACCTTCCAATGTCAGCAAACCTCCGACTTCCACTCTAGTTCGATCTCCAGAACGTGTGTATCTCAGTCCTACCAAATGGGACTGGGCTGGCGTGGGAGAGGTCATCTTGCACCATTTCATGGCCGAGCAAGGTGGCTTCATTGAGCCCGCTGCTGGTTCAAGTATTGGCATCACTGTTCCTCCAGATTCAATTGTCGAGGATGATAGTCCAGCGACAACCCATGAGAACGGAGAAGATCTACCCACCGTCTCCCGTAACGAACAGGCCAAATCCGCGTCAGAAACAGAGGAAGGAGCCGTTGCCAATACTACCGAAGCAAATCAGCCTTCCGCCTCGGACGAAAACAAAGTCCAGGATGTCGTCATGGAGGACAATGACGGTGTGCCCCCGAAGAACGATGAAGGAGGATCCGCAACTCCACGGGATTCGGTGCCTCCACAATCACGGAAACGCTCGACAGACTCTGCTGGTCTTCCGGATACGGCGGATGGAGGCCGGGTTCGCCGCAAGCGCATCCGGACCCGAGACTCTGTTACAGAAGGAACAATAGCAGATTCCACTGGTCCAGACCTGGCGAAGCAACTGGAGGACAAGCTTTACTCTTATAATCATGCCGACAGCTGCCTTTCCGAAATTGTTAATGACACTCTCGAGAAGCTGGGCGTCCCTGGACTAGGTTCCCCACAGGAACTTCGAAACCTTGCATCGCAGGCAGATGCAACACCAGACAATAGCATCGACAGAGCCGCTTGCGACATGTTCATGGCAATACAAAGCGGATCGCAAAAGACTGCTGCGGCTTGGCTCAGCAGCGAAGCCGTGGACCTGGGTGGCATGACGCGGGAAGCCGGACTGAATGCCTTCCTGGGGCATGCAAAATCCGGAATCTCTCAAACATCCATAAAGCCACTATTAGTCAGCGAACGATTGACTAGGTTTGCACAAGATGTAAATTCAGAGTGGCTCTCGATCAAAGAGGTGGCACTTGCTTGGCTCGAAATCCTTTTGTTGCCCGGCTCCCTTCCAAGTACCAAAGGCGTGCAACATTTCAAAGACCCAAGCTATATGCACTATCGCTGGGCAGAAGATCTCAAGCGCCATTTGGTCCAAATCATCGTAAATTTTGACGACTACATTTACGAACGGGCACTCGACCGAGTTGCAGAGATGAATAACAAAGTCCTCGAAACCCGCGCACGGGGTCAGGATCACCAACTTACAGAACGAGACCAGTCGTATGTCGAGATGACCGAGACTCTGTTTGAGCTGCACCTCGACATTTACTCCCTGATTAAGCACCCACACAGTGGAGTCGATGTCGTCACGCAGACATTGCAGAGCGATCGATTGGAGAGATGGGCAGCTTTGGCACGAGATGCCATGCAATTACGCTCAGCCTGTAATCCGGATATTGGACTTGATGACCTGGCCCTCCGCCACATCTGGGCTTCAGTCTTCCAATTGAGTGTCAACGATCAGACCCAACCGGAACATGTAATCCGTGCCATGGAAGAGCTGAAAATGATTTTCCAAACAATGGATGGGCCCATCATCGAAGTCCAGAACAATGCAGTCATGCCTGAACTGTCTGTCGCAGCCATTGATCGCGAGCTTGCTAGGATCAGCATGAAAGACTTTTTCCTTCGTGTATTTGACCAGGACGAAAAGGACCCAGTAGCTGTTATAGAGAGCCTGGAACCAATTCTGGAGCCCAGTGAAGAGCCAATGCCAGAAGCGAACCGAGCGACTTCAAATAATGAAGAAGAGCAAGAGGGCCCTCAAACTACCTCTACCATCGAAACCCCACCAGAACTACAAATGGATATACAGCGACCATCGCCACATCAGGAAATGAGAAAGTTTCTTGACACGGCCGCCATACACCTCAGACTATCCTTGTGGCAACGTCTGCGTGAGGCTTACGAAGCAATCGAGTACCCGACCAAGGTGCTGTCCTGCTACTTACGCAGCATCGAAACCCTCATCGATGAATTTAAATCGACCGCTTATACGGAACTTACTGCACAAGAGAGGCATGTCAAGCTTCTAGGACGATTGCGAATCATTGATGAGATACTCGTCAAAATCCTTCCGATTGCGCGCAGCGAGAAGACTGCACTCGACTGCCTGTCCTACGAACATGTGCAATCATCCATGACTGCCATCTCGGAGCTTCTCCGGATAATGTCTGCGGCAAACTTTTTCGAAGACCTAGTCCGGATTCATCATTCCCCTGCGCCTAGATTTGAAGGGTCTCCCAATGGCACGTTCTTGATGTTTACTGCCAGGCTCCACGACATGCAGCTTCGAGCTTGGATGCTTCAGTATTATCTCCTGAAAGAAGGCATTTCTCAAACTCCAGAGCAATTCCCCACTCCCTCTGACGACTTGTTTGAGTTTATCCGCCATATTCACTACGCAACTGGAGTGCGGGGTTTCTGTCATCTTGCCGGACGTGTCTTCCTTAGGTTGGCAAAAGACGAGATTCTACGGCTCGACGATGTTGGCGACAGTCAAACTCGCGACACTGAGCTTGCTCAAGTTTTGTACGATCTCTACGGTCTCAAGACATTCGAGCAGCCACTTGATTGTCACGAATTCTCAAGCATTTCCGAGGTCCTGGATAAGAAGACAGCTCACCAATTACTCCCATTCATCATGTCTCAAGCTCGAAAGTTCAACATCAAGGACCTTCCGAAAACAGATCTCAAAGCCACGATTGACAAGGTTCATGGAGCGCTTGGACGTTCGAAATCAAACGAGGATATATCACTCAACCGAAAGGTTCTGACAACCTATTTTAAATCTCCGATCAATCCGATATCCCTCTTCGACTGTCTGAAAGGTGTTGGGGCATTGTCTACCAAACACATTCCCGTCCAGGCGGCATTGGCAGCCTCGAAAGGTTGGCACTTTCTCATGGGTAATATTGCGTTGAATAAATTTAGAGCGCAGAAACGGCTGACGCAAGGTCCTACTGAAGACCTCAATTTCGCCCAAGCCTTCTTCCTGCAAGACCTTGAATACTCGGTCGACTGCTGGGAAACGTGGTACCGATTAGCCCAGGCCAACGATTCGCAACTGGAAGAATCAGTGTCGTGGAACGCGGATAAGATTAATAATAACAGTGTCGAGCTAATACATTTTCAGCGAGCGGCCATACACTGCTACGTAATGGCCGTAGCAAGTGCTGTTCGAACTGCCGATGCGTCCCACAGCACCATGATGAAACTTTCAGCAATGTACACCGACTTCGGCAACAGGATCTACGCCTCGAGTCGTGAGCCTTTCAGCATGGCTGCTTTCAACATTCGAGACAATGAGCAGAAATTCTACAGCGGGAGTATGACCATGGCCGTGTACCAAAACATTCCGTTTTCACCCTTGCCCGTGTATACGGCGTGGAAGTTTGCCAGCGTATTGTTCAAACGGGCGATCAAGAGTAACCCCGATCGCTGGTGGTGAGTGGGCTTGATTCTAGCTGTGAGTTGGTATTAACAGAGACCAGGAACTACTACATGCTTGCCAAGTGTCAGTGGAAGATGTATTGTGCAAACGACAACGCTGCGCGGGAGGCGAGCAGGTCTGGAGAAATCCCTCAGCTTGCGCAGGGGCCAAACTGGGAACAGGTTGTAGATGCCGCAGCGGCAGCAATCGACATGCTGCCTGAAAGGAAGGAGCGACAACAGCCAGTCCTAGAGCCTCACTACAAGCTCGTGTCGATCGTGCACAAATTGTTTTTGCGCGGAGCAATCAGTTACGAGAAAGCACAGGAGCTTCTGCAGCCAACTTCGTTTTCACAAAACATTGAAGCGCCAGAGAATGCGGATGATTGGGAGCGCTATGTTCTTGCTGTGCTAAAAGCACTGCGAGCAGCTGATAAACAGAGCTGGCACCATCGGATCATTGTCCGGTCCGCTCACGTCATCTACGACGACAGCAAAGACGATCAGATGGTCGCATTCGGCGCAAAGATGGAGTTGACAGACCGCATTTTCACCAAGACAATGACCGTGCAGGTTTGGAAACCGGAGAATGAGCGGCCCGGTCGTCACTTCGTCTACACCTCCCGTTATACGCGCTTCTTCGTCACGCTCCTAATCCAGTGTGGAGATAAGACGAACTTGGAGGCATTGGCAAAGCGTGTGCGGAGGAAAACCACCGACTTCTTCGAACACACCAAGCTATGGCAAGACTTTTGCCTGATTTACTTGAAATTCTTGCGCCGAGCTGGAAAGGTACCAGAAGGTCACGAGGACGCAGTTTTCAAGTCGATCAACAACGATGAATTCCAGCTTCGGGCTGCTCGATTAGAGGCGTGGTGCCAAGGCCCAACATCTCAAAGCCCAACCTTGGATGTCTTGCGAGATGTTGTCGAGCTGAAACGCCTCAACAATGGTCTGATGAAAGCACTCCTCATCGATGATCTCATTGGGGACACATACGCCCTACTGTATGAGACAGCTGGGCAGGGTATCGAGCCTCTACCTACGGAACAGCCGCAGCAACTTCAACAACATCCACAGCTAGGCGCTGGACCTCTCAGCCAACCCGTCCATGGACCACCTCAATTTTCGGCCGCAGGGCCAAGTCAAATCGATGGTGCCGCAGATATGACCAACAATCCCAATCTGCCATTCAGCATATATCATCCAACCCAGTTACAAGGCCCTCAGCCGGAATCGACCTCGCGACCCCGAGCGAAAGCTGTTGGCCGCAGGGAGTTACAACGAAGAGCAGAAGCATGCACGGTGAAAGCGGTAGTGCCTGTTCAGGCTCCCACTACGATGCCAATTCGCTCGCCTACCACTGCCTCACAACCACTACCCACCATTGCGGCTCGGACTTCACCCGAAAAGCAGATGACTGAGGCGCCGCCGGCAGTCGCCTCTTCTGAGCAATTACAGGTTCCTCCCAGCGGTACAGCGACTGCCGCGGCCAGTGTCACTAACGTGGAGAGCAGTGCACCAGCGAGCGTGCACGATGATGCTGACGATGAAAGCGAGTTGAGCGAGCTGGACGAGTCGGAGGTGCAGGAGATGAGGGAGGAAGCAGGCCTCCATGACCCGGATGAACATACCATTCATGTCAAACCCTTGTTCCCCAATGTGGGCGCCAACAAAAAGGAGAAGGAGAAGGATGTAGACACAAGTGCGGCGGCGAGTAACGCGGGAACTCCAACCGCGGAGGAAAAGTAGCGTGCCGAGAACCGATTGCCGGAAGTAGCTCGTGGAGAATGTATGAGAGTGGACGGCATCTGTGCATCTAACGGGGAATTTTCTTTGTGGTGTCCATGGTCCTGCAGGTACGGAGCATTTTATACGGAGTATGCTTTACTGTTCGGGGTGCTCGAAATGAGGACAGGGGCAAAATAGGTCTGCGATGGATCGAATGCTATGCATGGACACTGCATTCACTCTCCCCTTTCTTTTAGATACCCTCTAGAATGGACATGTCAGGATCGGAGATGCAAAAATACATTCTGTGCGGTGTTTCAGTTCTCAGTGTTGCCGTTTTCGGCCATGAGGACAAAGCGCGATGGGCACAAAGAAGCGACACGTGCACTCCGCGACGGCAGGCATATAGTAGACAACTCGCAATAGTTTATTCTAGGAATGTCCAAGGACCATCAACGTTTTATTTGTTGGGCTTTTCTTGTACAGTAGTCGATCGCTTGACGTTGCTGGAAAGGAAACGACGCTTTGAAGAAAATTTCGTCGATGAGGAAACCATCGGAGGCACACAGAAGACAGTGGAATGTTTTTTTGAAGCCAGTGGTATTTAAGAGAAAGGTTTCGGCTTCATACTGCGCAAACGATTTCCAAATCAATCGGTTCTGAGCTTGACCATCGTAATGGCAACAACACCAGCACCAGCCGAGACATCAACCCAACCGAGCGTCGGCGATGGCGGCCAACTCCTTGGTGGAGATTCGTCTTCTAAAACTCTTCAAGCACATCTTATTCGTGATGGTCGCACACCAGCGACCGCTCTCCACAGTCCTGATATTCAGCGAGATCCCCATCAACAGGCGTACATCGTCAATCACTTGGGTGAATGGATTCGTGTGAGTGCCGTGGAAGGTCGACATTATACTGCTCTGGGATTTTCTGTCCGCAACATTGATACATTTCGAGAGGGGGAGTGGATCCATCCTCTACTGTCGCCAGGAACTGGGCAGGCCTTTCAAGCGCAGGTGGAAGAGATTGAGAAGTTGGAAGACGAGGATCTCGAAAAGAGAGATAGGAGGTATGCGGGGGTGGGGTCTTAGGAGGTGAAGGGAACCCCTCGCAAGCTTAAACAGCCGAAGGGCGAGGGAATTGTTGGTGATGAGGGAATCCCTTCGGACAGTGAGTTGCTATGCACATACCATGAGCTGTGAAGTATTATGATTGACACGGCTAGAAACTCAATATGCGCCTACTTGTGAGGGCAGTGAAGATGCGGCGCCGTAGCCCAATCTGATTGTATATTCCGTCCCAGCTGATCTCGGCAAACCTCTTGTGACCTCATTGCCCAGGCAACAGGGTGCGGTCAAACTCACTGGCGCTCGGAAAAATGATCTCCCTAGAAAGGGTGCAAACACATAGTCTTTGAGCTTTTAGAACTCTTCTACGCCAACGCCACCACAACTTTCACCGTCTCTACGTACCAAAGTCTTCTTTTATACACCCCTCTATTCCTCAGCCTCGACAAAACGATGGATTCCACTGGCGCAGCTCAACCTCCACCCGACGACCAAAGCGATGCCACCCGTCGAGAGTCAGAGTCCGACGACACGCCTCAACGCGATGGGCAAACGCCGCAGAGTGCTCTCCTCTCGCCTGGGCGTCTCAACAACCCAGGTGATGGCTTCGCATATGTCTTAATCCACTTCGGAACCTGGATCGAAGTCAACGCTGCGGAGGGCCGGCAATACACGGCGCTGGGATACACAGTTCTCAATCGTGGCACGTTGACAGAGGTCGACTGGCTCAATCCTCTCCCAGCACCGACTGGCGCCACCTTCGAGCAGCAGAATACCGAAGTCGACGCTGCTGACACGGCCATGTACGAGGAGGCCAACGAGCGATATGCAACGCCGAAGAGTACATATTCGACCTATTATAGACATGGCTTCAAGCCTTTGCTGACTGCGGATCACGAGAAGCCTCCCCGTCTGGCAAGAAGGCGACCCCTAAGAAGCAGACACCGCCCAAGGACGAGACTCGGAAGAAGTCGCCAGACGGTAAGCTAATTACCTCTGATGCTGTTCTGGATGGAGGCTGATGAGTGACAGGCGATGGGCGGGATCCTCCTTCTGGTGGAGCTGGTGCAGGCGTCACTGCCTAGAAGAAACATCTCTTGCCCTCTGCCAGCCTCGTTATGGCGGTGGAGGTCTCTCTTTTGTTTCTCACGCCTTTGGAGGACTATGGTCGGCGACAGGCGTTCATTGGTGGAGATGGACTTGGCGAGATACCCATTGCGCGAACCATGGCGCCGGCACCTAAACAATTCCCGGTCCTGTGTTTAGATTCTTTGTTAGACGAATATTAATGCCTAGTCACTCCAGGGACCTGACTTGGTTCACTTCACTTGTCGTGCAATGTCAGGGGTCGGAGTGTTAATCTCAAAGGGCCGACGCGCGCGCACGTGCCTGGAGTCGGACGTTCGGCGGAGTCGGAGGCTATTTGGGTCGGCGGAAGCTTGATACAAGCCATAGTGCTCTTGCCTTTTGTGTGTCCTGAGGCCGGATGCTTCCAGTGGGTGTCTTTCTGTGCACGAGGATCCTCCCTCCAACGTGAGCATCCAACAGCGCCACACATTTACGCCAAGTGAGATGAGACGACACTCGGGGGAGCCACGCGAGCAATGACGTGCCTATTCATCCGACCTCACAGCGTGACCGCCTTCTCGCGTCTGTGAATCGCGTCTATATCTCGACCAGCCCGCCCCGGCTTTCCTGCATGACGCGCAGCGCGAGAGCTCGACGACGCTCTGCTCAGCTGCCTGACCTCCGCTAGCTCCGATCGATGCTGCTCACACCGCGGACGTACCGCTTAGCCCAGGTCCCAGACGCGGGCGCATCCGACCCGCGACCCTCCTACTTCCTTCTCACCCCTTCGCGCAAAGAGCAGCTCGCCGAGGAAAAGCGAGCCCGTAGTATGCTCCTGCTGCACCAGACAGGCGCCGTCAAGGTGGGAGAGGTTGTTCGGTGAGCTGCAACGACGATGCCTGGTCGTCCGCCCAACTGACCTCGCAAAGATACACAGTCACCTACACTCCCTCCGAAGACCGCATACTGCCACCGCCTGCCACTCTCCACGTCAAGATCCGAAACACTTCAGCCCTCGCCCTTCGCGCCGCCTATCTGCATGGGCCGTACACACTCCACGTCGCCGCTTACCCTTCGACATTCAATCCGAATAAGAAGGTCGAGGCACCCAAGAAAGATGGCATCCCGGAGTTTGAGCCCAACGTCAAGGCAGGAGGTTCTTGGAATGCGAAGCTGACGGTCCCGCAACACATTAGAGACGTCGAAGGGCTCGGACCCACCGGCACAGCGGGACAAGAGCCAGGAAGCGCAACATGGATCATCGAGATTGCCTCGCAGATTATATTCTCACAGTCTGCTTCGGTAAACTACGAGCTACTGGTTGCACGAGACGAGCGCTCTCTAGACCTGGGCTTCCAGGCTGTTACCGGCAATGGTTACGGAGCGCCCGGCCAAGTTCAGGACCATCAACAAGGGAATCGCGCGCACACGTCGAGGCATTCCGCACAGCCACGAGGCGTCTACTCCAAGGCCGTGAAGCTAGTTGTTGATGATACCACGAGTCTCTGGAACAAGCCGGAACTTCCAGTGTGGAGCAAGGAGCACGAGCTCCCCCCGCGCCGGAAATCGCGAGACTCGCGCCACAGCCAGATGGAAGATGCTCGAAAACAGAAGCGGATACACTTGGTACTTCTCACCCACGGTCTGCACAGTAACCTGGGTGCAGATATGCTGTATCTGAAGGAGAGCATTGATGCAGCTGTTAAGAACGCCCGAGAAGAACGCAGGCAACGAAAAGCGGACCAAGCTACCTCTAAACAAAACCCAAAGGATCTACCAGATGTGTCAACAGCGCCATTGTCTGGTGGTCAAGAAAGCCTCGATGCAGGCGAAGAAGACGATGACGAAGAGGAAGTTGTCGTGCGAGGATTCCCTGGCAATGTCATCCGGACAGAGAGAGGCATTCAGTACCTCGGGAAACGTCTCGCCAAATACATCCTGGAAACCACCTACCCAGACCAGCCGTTCATGCCTCTCAAGAAGTCAATGGGTCAAAAGATTCAGACTACTTTTTCTCCAGCCAAAGACAGGGGCGATGATGCCATCCCATCACATGCAGGAAGCAGCATCCATCACCCACAAGGCCACGAACAAAGACGAGCCTACAAATACACGAGCATAAGTTTCGTTGGTCACTCTCTTGGTGGCATTGTCCAGACCTATGCTGTCGCATACATTCAGAAACATTCCCCGCAGTTCTTCGACAAGATCCAACCTGTCAACTTTGTGACCCTAGCAACTCCATTCCTGGGTCTGAGCAATGAGAATCCAATGTACGTCAGATTCGCCCTAGACTTCGGCTTAGTTGGACGCACTGGTAAAGACTTGGGCTTAACCTGGAGGACTCCCACACTAGCAAAGAGTGGATGGACGGCAATGGTTAGTGGCTTGGGTGCACAGGCCCCGAAAGATCAGAATTCGGATGACCCTGGTGCAAAGCCACTCCTGCGCATTCTTCCCACTGGTCCCGCTCACATGGTGCTGCGGCGATTTCGAAATAGAACCGTGTATTCCAATGTTGTGAACGATGGCATTGTTCCACTGCGCACCAGCTGCCTACTCTTTTTGGACTGGAGAGGAATTGGCAAAGTCGATAAAGCGAGACGAGAGAATGGCCTCGTTGGAACAGTCGCTACCTGGGGCTGGGGCCAATTGACTGGCCAAAATACGTCGCCTAACCCGTCAAGAGTGACATTCTCCGAGGACGAAAACGAGGGCACAGCATCACCAGCATTCTCCGGCGATGACACTACAGTACCGCAGCCCGGGATCAATGTCATAACCGAGGATGATGAGGCACAAGCTGCGGCAGAACCGAGCGCACACCAATTCCTCGACGGGCAGAAACGCGACCTGGAAGGCGAGCCCGTCTCTTCTCAGTCGAACAAGGGTACGCTAATGA
Organism: Polyplosphaeria fusca; assembly: GCA_010093805.1. Lineage (NCBI taxonomy): Eukaryota > Fungi > Ascomycota > Dothideomycetes > Pleosporales > Tetraplosphaeriaceae > Polyplosphaeria > Polyplosphaeria fusca. The sequence goes on along the minus strand of ML996258.1, from coordinate 35,079 downwards.
CCCTATGGGGCTACATCCGACCATCTGGCAAGCATACTTCGAAAGACAAGAAGATGTTTCGAAGGAGCCAAACCGTCCAAAATGAGAACCCAGGGGGAAATGGTTCCGTAGTACCAGAAGCTTCATCTTCAAGAGTCGGTGGAGAGCAAGGGAAACGGCCTCCAGCAACTCGAGGCGACTCATTGGTGAACGATCCCACGGCTCCGGCAGCGCCTCCAAAGACTACCATCTTCGAGTCCGCTGGCGATCTGCTCTCCCCCCCTGTACCTCCGACGGCCTGGATCATCGATCCATCCACACGAGCGCGCACCATCTTCCACGACCGCATCTATCATCCTGAAGATATTCCCCCGCCACCTGCGAAGCGACCTCGATATGCCCGTACAGTCTCAAGCGAAGGCAGTAACGCGACCCAGTCATCTGAGCAAAGTGCCGAAGAGGGCGGCATGCGTGTCGAGGAAAAGATCGCACGGGCATACCACAAGGACTTGTCCTGGCGAAAAGTGCTCGTTCGCCTGGAACCTGATGCGCACAACAACATTGTTGTCCGTCGTATGTTTGCCAACGCGTATGGCTGGCCTGTGATAAAGCATCTCTGCGACACTCATTTCGCAGACACGTTCAGTGCAGAAACGCGGGATGAGCTCGAGCCGAGCTTTGATCGAGCTGAGAATGTGAAGAAGCCCGTCAGGGAGGATGGTGAGCATGTCAAAGGCCAGAACGACACGCATCCTCCCATGGAGCGTACGGAGAGCGAATTGAGAGAGGTACCTGATGAGCTATCTCCACTCAATTCCCAAGTTCAGCAGCCCCGAAAGAAGCCCACAAATGACTCGGTGCAAAGCAAAGACTCTGCCATGTGGGATGACACGTACTTTGAAGGTACATCAGACGATGACGATGACGAGCAAGATGAAAGAAGCGCGCTCCAGAAGTTCTTGCAGCTACAGGCACCCAAACCGAAGCCCGAATCACCAACCGAGCCTAAGACGCCTGACGGCGTCGGCACAAGTGAGGCAGAGATTGCGGACTTCTTGTCGACTTCGCCGACTCCGATTGAAGTCCATCGTGGGCTCGGTGCGTCGCCCCGGAGGACGCCCAATTCACAGCGCGAACCCGATTCGCTCGAGTCGTATGGAGGCGTGGGTGGGAAGGGGAAGCAGAGTCCCGCTTCTCCACAGACACCGTCAGCGAACACAACTGGAGTAGGGCTTCGGACATCGTTTGAAGTCAATTCTCCAAGCTCTCCTCATGAAGGTCGAAATAGAAGCAGTAGCGGTGGATTTGCAGAGCAGGTGGCAAGACTGAGCTTGACTCAAGACCGCCCGTCCTAGACGTTGTGGGCCGCTGCGAAGCAATTGATAGCGTCTTTTGTTCAAGCATTTCCCGCAAGATGTTTGACCGCCATTGCTTCGGTTTTTGCTGCTTGTTGAAACATGGATTTGGTTGGATACCCAATAGAATGGTCTGTATATGGCATACGCAACCACACAAGTGGAAATATGTTAAGGTTCAAGTCCGTCCTATTCTAAATCGTCTCTCCTTTGTTACCGTGTTCAATTGTCTCATCTTGCCAATGGCAGCGCGCGCCTTCCCCGACTGCGTTTGCGCATCAACTTCTGCCAAGCGACGTCATGGGCGTGTTGACATCTGTTTACCACCCTGTATCTCTCCAGTCACGTGTGAAGTTCTCGTATTTTCTTCATCACTGCCTTAAGACCCTTGCGCGAGGCGGCGCGTTGGCGTCGTGGCTGGCCCGGGTCGCCTTCACCTTCACCTTCACCATACGTACCAATTTGGACTAGCGCGGCAGCACCCTTTGCCTTCTTGATCAACCTGCTCCTCCCCCTTCGTCACACTGCCACCCTCACTCCTTCCAATCCTCGCCCATTAGCATGCCCCGAGTGGATCAGCCAACACCCTCGCCGCCGCGTCGTGCAACCGCACAGCCAGCACACTTGCAAGCTGGGCAACGCCGCAGGCTGGTTCGTCGCGCGAACGCAAACCCCACAGTACCGCGGAGCAGGACGACGCCTGTGCTTACTGGATCGTCGAGCGCAACTTCCAGCCTCGTCCATCGTGTGGCCTCTGCATTCGCTCCCGCACCTACTCCCGCACCTGCGCCTGCAGACGACCAAAACAGCTCTGCCATGTCGACCCCGACTAGGGAAGCACCCGGTCGCGGCAATCCCTCCTTCTCGCTTGACCTAGGTACACCTTCCCCAACATCTACCGAAGGGCGCAAGAAGAAGGACCTTTTCTCGTGGAAAAGGAAGCACGGCGAGGGCGACACTCCTAGCTTCCTGCCTACCTCGCCCTTGCCCCAGTCCGAAGTCAACAAGAAAGCAAGGCAATTTTTGGGCTTACCACAAAATACAGAAGAGGCACAACAGCAACATCAGCATCAATATCAACAGCAGCATCAACAGCAGCATGTTGCTATAGCAAGTGAACTTGGTGAAAACACCTCAGCAGGGCCACCTAGGGTAAGGACCATCCGAAAGGTCCTTTCGCAAGCATTTCTGACTGGCCAGACTTCCAGCGACAAGCAAAGCAAGTTCCGAGAGGAGAATTTGCCCCCGACCGGCCCACCCCCCGCCGGTCCGTCCATGATCAAAGGCTTTAGGCGACTCAATTGGAAAGAGGGCCATCAAAAGGCAAAGAAATTCTTCGAGCGCCTGCCTTCACAATCAAGCCAATCGAAGGACTCCGAGCGTGACGACGGTAGTGACGAGCTCGTGTTGCCTCGTCACAACTTCCAAGACCTCGACGCAGGATATGGTAGCGATAGCGAGAGCTACATCCGTCGGTCGGCGTTCACCCCAACCGATCAGTCGAGGGGAAGCGATCGGAGCTCACGCAAGAAGTCCTCCAAAAGGCTGGAGAAGATGTCGCCCATCACGGAGGGCATCAACAGTGAGGACGGTAACAGGTATGAAGATGATATGCACGACACCGAGCTCGAAGTCATATCTGAATACGAACTGAAGCCCGGTCCTGATGCGTACAGGTCTCTTGTGGAAGAAAGCTTCTATACTTCCGAAGACGACACTGATGAAGATGTTCGTCAGAAGGTTGAGGAAGATGTCGGTTCTCAAAACCCGCTCAACCGCTCCAACTCCCACTGCCTACCTGCCAACACCGATCCACCGCGTGTCGAGGAAAAGAGCGCCTTGCAGCGAGCAGAGGAAACGTATTTGAAGAATCTCGAGGAACGAGTCAAGCTCGATGCCGAGATCGCAGATCTGACGGTGCGCTATGAGGAATGGAAGCGTGATCTGCCTGACTACGTGACCACTCGGAACACTGCTCCATCTCAGAGAACCGCTTCGTCTCTGAGCACGACTCAACTCCGGACATTGGAAAGGGAGCCAGTGCTATATCAGCAGGGCGGTTGGCAGTACGGTCGGCGGTATGGTCCAGGTGACATAAAGCTCATCGACATCGCCAAAAAGCCTCTGCCTCCAGCTCCAGAGGGCCCAGCTCCAGAGGGCCCCAAGCATCACTGTGTGCGTGGCGGTCATATATTCCAGCCCATCAAGATCGGCCTTGCTCCCGACAATATCGCCATCAATAATCTTGCAGTCCGTCCATACCTGCACACCCAGAACGGTACCAAGCAGCATGTCCACATTCCCATCAAGTGCGACAACTGCAATCGTGATGTTGACGAGGAGCTATGGGAGTGCGAGATTCCGGTGTGCCGCCTGTCCGTTTGTTATCGCTGCGCCATTCAGATGCAGCAGAACTCGGAGGTTAGGGCCCTGGGCAGCTGGGCAGCATCAGCATCCGGCTCCAGATAGGAGTAAATCGTGGCGATTATGGTGGAGAGCAATCTTTTTCTCAAAGGTAATTCTTAGCCTCTTTGAACTATCGTTTTCATACTAACTTTGTACATAGCTAGCTTCGACGACTTTTCACATCACCCTTTCCCGATTCATCTCGACCCCTTCACATGCAATCAACATTTCAAAAGTTCTGGCCCCTCCTGCCCCTTTAGCAGGAACAAATACACATGATGCAAACGGCGCTAGGGAATTTCCTTTCCACACAGCGCTCACAAGTGTCCGCGATGAAGCGACATGGACGGTTTTCTTTCACATCACGGATCTGGCTTCTTTCTAGTTTCCACCGCTCTGCGCCACCGGGAATTTCTCGAGCGAGATTATATGACGGTGCTTCTCTGCAAGAGGCGGATGGAATCGGCACCTCGCATGAAGATTGGGGCTAAACCCGGTGCGTGCTTTATCAAGCAAGGCGTCATCTTCCGGCGCAGATCGCGGGATGGCATAGGACGGGCTGCACTGAGCGTAGTAATCTCATGATCTGATCATATTATTGTGCGTCTTGGTGATGTGTGTGTGATGTTCTTCGTGATGCCGTACTCGACATTTTTGGAGAGCTCGAAGAAGAGGGACAGAAAAGTCATACTAAATGTATGTGTTTGTCATTTGCTGAAGTTGAGGGAAGAAATTTGGTGTCGCACAAGACTTTTATATTGACACACTTTCTTACGCATGGCGATACTATTGGCTTTGGAGGCTAACGAGTCACGAACGAGCGTCAAATTTCATTTCCGCAAAGCTACTCCCGCTGGCCACCTTTCCATGTCAAGTAGCTAGCACACAAAACTCTCTTCTACTTTGAGTATCCTCCAAAGCAATCGGCATCCCTTACTTCCCCCCCACCTTCTCAAAAGCCGGCACCATCTCCCTCAGACTCTTCTCCAACCCCTTCCATCCACTCCCTTTGACCCACCCCAACACCTCCTCGGCCCTCTGATTCGGCACCTCGCACATATCCCTCCCCAGCCCCTCCACATCATCCGGAAACGCGCGTGCAGGAGCGATTTTGCGAAACACAGCCAACACATCATTCCACGTGAAGCGCTCCGCGAACCCGAAAAGCCGCTCATTTTGCACATCGGAATAAATGAGCGCGCCAATGTGCAGCAGCGCGTCGTCGACGGGGTCGATGAACCATTCTGCACGTGTAAGAAAAAAGGAAAAGAGAGAGAGAGAGAGAGAGAGTTGGGGCGAAGCACTCACGCGGCCCGATTCTCTTCGTCATCAAATCGAAATTCTCGCCCGTCCACACATAATGGCACCACTCGATCGTCGACGGGAACCCCTGTTTCTCAGGCACCAGCACAGCGCCAAAATTCGCGTTTGGGAGCTACAATCCGTCAAACCAATTAGCACATATTACAGAGCGCAACACAAAAAGATAGAGAGTGGACGTACGACCGAATTAAACACAAACCCCGGCTTATTCTCCCGCACCCAGCCCCACAACGCCTTCTCCGTCGCCGTCTTCGTCGCCGCGTAAATAAACAGGCCCTTGAGATCCGCGGGCTGGTCTGCGGGATGGTTCCAGCCCCACTGCAGCGCGTCTTCGTTGTACGAAGTTTCGTTGATTGAGAAGGGGGTGTTTGGTTTGGGGAATGTGGCTGCGATGGATGAAGACGTGAAGACGACGCGCTGGATGCTCGGGGTTTTGGCAGAGGACTTGAGAGCGTTGACGCCGCCGCTGATGGCCTGCGGGATGGTTTCTTGCGGGTCTTGGCCGGTTAGGGGGGACGCGACGTGGATGAAGCCGGCGCAGTCTGGGAGGGTTAGTGGGGGAGGAGAGAGTGGGTGGAAGGTGGATGATGTACCTTTTACGACGGCGTCGTAGCAGCCCTCGATGGTCATGTCGGGCACGCTGACGAGCTCGAAGTGAGCGGCAGTGTGCTTGCCAGTGAAGTAGTCGGACAGCCAGGCAGACTTTTCGACATCGCGGACCGCTCCTCGGACATTGTATCCGCGAGCGAGAAGCTGGTCGGCGATATGGCTGCCAATGAGGCCATTGACGCCGGTGACGAAGATGAGAGCGCCTGGCTGAAGAACAAGTGTTGGCATGGTGGGCGAGAGGGGTAAGATGGTTGAGTAAGCAGAAAAGGGGTAGGTCAAAAAGTGTGTCCAATATTCACCAAAAGTTTGCCAAAGGTGCAGAAAAATTGGACAAGACGAACAAGCGATTGTGAGATGACGGGAACTGGCTGTGGCGGATCGGACTGATTAAATAGTCGTGCCTGCGCGGGCTGTGACTTGGGCGGGTGTGCGGGCGGAAGCGCCAATGACCGATAGGTGGGAAGGAATGCATGACGGCTAACGAAATGAGGATTAGTGTAATAGATGGGTATGACAGAGAGGCCATGCGGAAACAAGGCCTGGTCTAGGGCGCAGTCATTGGACGGCGGGAAGCCGAGAGCGAGATGTTGGATCTCGTACTTGGATGTCGCTCATGTGGGAAGCTGAGTTGTTGGCTGGAGCTATCTTACAGTAGCCGTTCTTGGTAGATGATGAGAGAAACCATGCAAACTCCCCCTTCGTTTGGACAGTGGACAGCATCGGCTGAAGGACATGGCCAGCAGGTTATCTTACCAGCAATTAGCACTTGTAAAGTGATTTGCTTCTAGAGTTCTTGACCAGTGGTGTCTTGGATTGTGTCGGACTTCCCTCCGTATTTCACAACCCTGTCAGAGCATATGGATGCCTCTGATGCTCTTAAAGAAAATCCCTTTAATGTTGGAAACAAGCCACTGCGCAGGAGAGAAGCGACAAGGTAATATTGGGGTAGAGTTTACCCTGATTTACAATAGGAGCCACCGAGGCAGCTTTGACTAGACTCTAAAAAAATGTCTGGTACGTGATGGTCTATATCTTGATATCGAAACTGGTCCCACACCCACAACTACTGGTCGCGCCCGGTATGCCCGTGACCTTGAACTGACTCCCAATCAGCTCCATGGTATAGTCGATTGTACTCCCACCGAGCAGCTCAAGGCTGGATTCGTCAATAACTGCTTTTGCGCCATTGTTCCCCTCGAATACAGTATCTTCCTCAGTTGGCGGCGTCTTCGAAAGGTCATCCAGAGACATGAGGTACTGGAAGCCGTGACAGCCGCCAGACTCGATGGTGATGCGCAGCGCCGTGTTTGGACTTGCATCGGTGGCGGCGAGTTTTGACAAACGCGCAGAAGCGCGAGGGGAGAAGAATATCGTGTAAGGATTGCCAGACTCGTCGTTGCGGGGGTTGACAGTCGCCAGTGCTGGCTCGGGGTCAGAAGGGAGCGAGGTTGGAGTCGCAGCTGCCGTAGCAAGGGTGCGCCGATTTCGAGGGAGTCTTGTGGCGGGACTTTGATTAAACGCTGAAAAGGATCTTGCGGGTATACGAGATGCAGACGGGGCGAGGAAGTCGAGGTGGAGGGTTTGCTGGGCCGTGGCGGAAGCTGTAGGACGGAGAAGAGGCGGACTTCTAGTAATGCTTCGGGGCGCTGTCCTGTACGCGGTCCGCAGACATGAGGCACACAGGTTAATGGGGGACGTCATATCGCAGTCGACGAGTTCGATATTAGGTTGTTGTCCGCAATGTCAGTCGAAGGCGATGGCGGCGATGACAGCGACAAGAAAGGAAAAGCTCCTTCGCGGGTCCGAGGCGCAAACGCGTTTTAGTCAGCAACGATGCCCCGCGACTACCCCTCGATAGCCATCGAGGTGGTACATGATGCGAATGTTGAATCTACACTCACAATCCAAACATGTCTTCATCGTCACATCCCTTTGTCGGCATATCCGAGTCAGAGCTGTGCTCGGAGCAATTTGCGTGCGCCCAGGACGAAGCAGACCCTCTCCGCCACCTCCGCGACGAGTTCATCATACCGACAAAAGGTGATCTGAGCAACACACACTATGGCCCAGCCTCGGATAGCGATGCAAAAGAGGAATCGATATATCTCTGCGGGAACTCGCTCGGCCTGCAACCGCGACGAGCACGCGACTACATTAACAAGTACCTCGACACGTGGGCATCCAAAGGCGTCTATGGCCACTTCAAGGAGCTGCAAGGGGGGCACCCACCATGGCTACACATAGACGATGCGTTGAAAGAACAGACGGCGAAGCTAGTTGGAGCGCTGCCGAGCGAGGTCGTGGTTATGGAGACGTTGACGGCGAACCTGCATCTCTTGATGGCGAGCTTCTACAAACCGACCAACGAACGCTATAAGATCATAATAGAGGGCAAAGCTTTCCCGTCTGACCACGTACGTATTCCCCAGCTTTGCCCACTTCGACGACTTTCAGACTCATCATCCACAGTACGCAGCACTCTCCCAACTCGCGCACCACAACCATCCACCCTCCGGCCTAATCTGCATAACGCCTCCATCTCCCGACTCCCCCTATCTCCCCACCGAACACATCCTCTCCGTAATCTCGACGCACGCCTCCACGACCGCCCTCGTCCTCCTCCCCGGCATCCAATTCTACTCTGGCCAATACTTCGACATCCCGCGTATTACCGCACACGCCCACTCGCTCGGCATAACCATCGGCTGGGACCTAGCGCACGCAGCCGGAAACGTCCCCCTCCAGCTCCACGACTGGGACGTCGATTTCGCCGCGTGGTGCAACTACAAGTACATCAACGGCGGGCCCGGCGTCATAGGCGGCGCCTTCGTGCATGAACGGCACGGGACGGTGAAAGAAGCAGATGCGTCTTCCGACGCTCCCAAAACTGAAAGTGAGAAGAAGCTGGTCTACAGGCCCAGGTTGAGCGGCTGGTGGGGCAGCGACAAGAGCTCGCGGTTCCGCATGGAGAATGTGTTCGACCCCATTCCCGGCGCATCGGGCTTCCAGCTCAGCAACCCGTCGGCGCTCGACATGACGTCCGTAGCAGCGTCGCTTGATGTCTTCTCGCTGACGAGTATCGAGGCGCTACGCGAGAAGAGTATGCGCATCACGGCCTATCTGGAAGCGCGGCTGTTGGCATGGCCCGGCGGTGGGTTTCCGCCGTACAAGATCATCTCGCCCTCGCGGGCCGAGGAGAGGGGCGCGCAGCTTAGTGTGCTGCTGAACCCGGGCATGCTGGATGCCGTGTTGGAGCATATTGAGGCGGAGGGCGTCGTGGTGGATGAGAGGAAGCCGGATGTGATCCGGGTCGCGCCGGCGCCGTTGTATAATAGCTATTGGGATGTGCATAGATTCATAGACATCTTCTTTGAGGCATGTAGAAGAGCGGTGGAGAAAACGTAGGGGGCATGTATAGCACTGCCAAATATCAGACACCATTCGAAGCACGAACATCTCTATTCGTCTTGCATGAGGATGATTGAGATCGAACTTGCATTATACACGTTATCCAAAACTCCCCTCACACCATCCAGAATATCCCTAGCCCTCCCTCAAACTCCAAAAAATGCATCCATCACACGCTCACCAACTCCAACCAACCAACCAAGTCCATCCCTCACACCTTCGCCGCAAACCCAAACAAACTATCCATCTGCACCCACTGCCTCCCATTCCTCTCCAACCACCTATCCACCACCCCCATCATAGTCCCAAACCTCTCGCGATTAACCTCCGCCAGCACCTTCGCCTTCTCCCTCTGCTCCCCCGCCACCACCTCCCCCTTCCCCAAGCGCTCCACATCGAACAAGCTCTTGAAAAACAGCAACTGGTTCCACACATCCTTCTCCTTGACAACATAACTCACTTTCCCCAGACAGCCGTGTGCGAGGCCCTTGGGCCCCATGCAGCGGTGTCCGTACACGCTCATTTGGCGCGTGGGGTTGAAGTGGTGTGCACAGGATGGGTCGTCGCAGACAAGTGCGCCGGTGTAGTATGTGGCGAGGGTTTGGCGGATTGCGGATTCAAGCTGTGCGACCATGGTGAGGGTTGGTAGGAGCGTCGCGCAGGAAGCGTTCGGGCACTGGATGCCAGAATGCGTGATTGTGGTGTCGGCTTTGGTTGCGGCTGCGAGGCCCGAGAAGGGGAAGACGGTGTGGCAGGCGCGGCAGCGGAGGTGCAGCGGCGTGCAGTCCTTGAAGCGGACCGCGTCTGGGATCTGGGATTCCAGGGGGTGGATCTCGGTGTCTTGGGTGGCGCCGCTGCTGGAGGAGGTGACGCGGTATTTTGATGTGTCGAGGCCGAGACAGGCGGCGAGCATGGTGATGTTTGTGCCGGAGATGGGGGCACATAGACGCTCGACTGGAGGAAGAATCTGCTTGTGTAGGTAGTACCCAATGTCTGGCTTCAGACCGCTGTCGGCTTTGCGGACGTCGTCAAGTGGGTAGGCGTTCTTTGCTGCCTTTTCGGCAGAGCCAGAGGAGTCACCCGTTATGACGAAGGACATGACGTCTTTGGCTTTGACATGCTTGCCTTTTTCCATCAACCGCAGAGCGACCTGGACTGATGGCATCGAGTTGCCATTGGGGTAGTCCTTTGGATTCTTGCCGAGCTGTGTGAAGATGGTGTACTTCTGAACAGGGACGGTAAAGGAGCGCATCTTTTCCGACAGAGCACGAAGGTAGTCGTGGATCTTCTCGACTACGGTTTCAGGGTCCTCGCCACTGAGTAGGAAGTTCAGAAGCTCCCTATGATGTTGCATTAGTACTGGTGGAGTTGGAGGACAGAGTGGACTTACGTTGAAGTCTCCTTGGAAAGGGCACAGTATTCTCTTCGCCGCATGTCGAGACCTTTGACCTCAAGCTTCTCAATGTACTTGCCATCAACAGGTACCATGTTGATGGCGGCGTACTTCTTCTTTGCATGAAGCAGAATCCGCCTGAACACGTTGTCGATGTCAATCTCCAGCAGCCTGTAGCTATTATTGACTTCCTTTTTGAACTCGTTCCCTAGTTTCAGAGCGTCCTGAATGTTGTCGACGTTGGTGTTGATCATGACGGAGTCAGTGTCGCCATAGATGACTCGCAGCATCTTCTCTTCAGCCATAGACTTTGTGCGAGTGAGAATCTCACGACCCTTGTACGTCGTGAGCATAGCAAGAGGCCGAGCGTAGAAACGGGATTTAGTATATCCAAGACACCCGTACATGGAGTTGGCGGTGAGCTTCAAAGCCAGCTGCTTGATGTCCCACGTGGCGAGCTCATCGGGAGAGGCAGTGGGATTCTTCATGAGTTTCTTGACCTCTCGACGGCGGCTGACAAGAGTAGCAATCAGACGGGGTAAGATTCCCTGGTCTTGGTCGGTCCCTGGGACTTCTGGCACCTTCTCTTCCTCTTCTGACTACACCATCGTTAGGCCTGAGCGCACAGAACAAGCATGGGCAACTTACGATTTCAGATCGCTCAACTGTAGTGAAGCAGATGTTGTACTCCTGGATGATGCTGGGATACAGACTGTTAAAGTCCATGACCAGGATGAACTTGTCATACAAGCCCTTTTCCGGTTCGAAGACAAGACCTCCTTTGAACTTGTCCTTCTTCTTTGCATCTGCACCTTCTTCACCCTCGACAGTCTCTTCCACCTCCTTTTGTTTGGCCTTGCCCCATTGTTTATCAGGGCAGATGTATTTGTTCTTGTGGAACTCGTGCAGCAAAATGTACTCGTTTCGCTCAGCACGGGTTCCGCTCAAGGTGCGAGCCCAGGAGTTGCCGGCAAGATTGGTGAGAACTTTAGTAAGAGGAAGCATCTGCACCTTGATCGAGATTGCAGCGATGAAGTAAGCGTCAGCCTGGCAGTGCTTCACGTAGTTCATGAGGCCATCTTTAGTGGTAGCCCACGTCTTCAAGACTTGTTCGTTGTCCAGCTCTTCACGTCGCTTTCCAAGGACGAGTTGGCACATTTCTTCCAGACTCCAGGACTGGCATTTCGTCATGAGTGATTTGCCGAGGTCGTTGGCCAGATCGCAGAGCAGACGACCAGCTGATAGTTGCCTTTCGATAAAGAAGCTACCGCCGCCTTTGCCCATGTTCTTCGGCCACTCACTTCTCCTCAGTCTGCCAATCCGGTGCCAGCCCGGAGTCTTGTTCTCGCGCATTCGGTTCAGCAAGACGCTGTAATCCACATCATCGAGTCGATGGCCGACGAGGACATCAGGGTCATGTTTCTGGAAAAGAGCCATGAACAAGCTGAGGAGTTCTTTCTCGGTCTTCTTCAGCGTGATGCCACCCTTCTCCTTCTCGGTTTCTGCCTTGAAGCCGGTAGGAAAAGTATCGCCATTAGGGCGCATTATGGTGAAGCTTTTGCAGGGTAATTTATCTGCCGGGGTGGTATCGGTCAAAGAGAAGTTGTCGTACACCATTGCGCTCGCTACCAATATCTCCTGTTTGTTGTCTTTTGCATTGAACGTCGTGCGAAGGGAGATGCTCATAAGAGTGAGCGGTGGAGCCTCTTGGCTGTCCGAACTCTGCAGGACGGATATTGTATTTGGCTTGGTAACGGATACTTCGAGCTTGCACCACGAAGCGTTGCTGACTGAGTTCAGATCGGCTCCGTCGATTTTCAGCCAGCAAGGACCCATGATGTTCTTCCACAGCACAAACTGTTCGAATAGCGACGTGTTTGTACCGAATACGTGCGAAAAGGTCTCTCCGGTCAAATCTTGGGAAAGTGGATTCTTCTCGTATCCATATAGCAGCTTGAGGTAATCTGCTTCTTTCGGAATGTCCGCCAATTCGAAGGCGTACTTCCTGGTGCATGGTTTGATCTTGTGCATACCAACATGATGCTTGGTCATTATGGCGTCGACTTCCTCGTAGACATCGCTCATCTCAACTTCCTCGTCGGTTGCCCGTCCGGCCTTGTGACGGTACTCTCGCGGCAAAAAGTACAGCTTCCGGAGAATATTGTCCACTTTGACAAAGCAGCTCGCATAGCCGCCAGTATTCTTGTCCTTCACCTTGCCGAAAAGGCACAGGCTGCCATTAATCTCGACATAATCGATCCAAAACATCCGCAGACTACCGTCTGCCTCGAGAGCATGCTCTGCCTTCATCTTGCCGACCCCAGTAGTCGTGGGCGCGGGGCTGCTCATGACGTTGAGCTTGCTTGTCACCTGGTTCCAGGATGATGCATCAATTGCTGCTACGGTTGAGGGACCAGCTGGGGAAGAGCTTGCCGGAGTCGGATAGTCGTCCTTCTTGAATTTGGGCACTGGTCGCTTGCCGGACATGTTCACGCTGGCTGTGACGATTCCACTCTGTACAATCGGCTGAGCCACTTCTAGCAGGTCGTCATCTTCTTCCTCGACCTTGACAGCAGGTTGTGCTTTGCGCTCTACAGCTTTGGCAACTGGTGATGATTGCAGAGGCGGATCGCTCATGGGAACATCATCGTCGACGATGGGCATATAACTATCGTCGTCGTGTGCGTTCTCGGCAGGAGGTGTGTCTGGCATGTAGGTATCAGAATCACCAGTCCTCCTCTTTTTCATAGCTGGTCGGTTTTCGGATACGGGTGGGGACAGGATGCGCGCCTTTCGTCGCGTCTCGGCCTTGACAGGCATTCGGGTTGCGGAGCGGCGGGGAAGGTTGGTGTCGACTTCACCAAGCAGGTCTGCCATGAAGGCGTCGTCTTCGGCCGAGGCAACAGGCTATCACAGGTAAGCATATGCTAAGCGTACTGGTGGAGATCAGACGCGTACCTTGGGCTTCGGTGCTTTGGCGGCAGCTTTCGTGCTGAAGTACTTTGAGATGCCGCTGTTGATCTGCTCTTTCTTCTCCTTGTCTTCTTCCCGCTTTCGTTTAGCTGCAACATATTAGAAGTCGAAAGAGCCTGAGTGTCATAAGCACACATACCGGCTTTACCCCGCGCAGGGCGCTCGTCGTCGTCGTCACTCTCCGTGGCAGAGTGGCCATTGTCCCACTCTTCCCTGCCGTCGTCGGCGTAGCCCTCGCCATTGTCGTCGACAATGAAGTCGTCTTGATCCAGACGACCCCTCACTACCTTTTTGTAGCCCTCTTCGTCGACCTCATCATATAATTGCTCTTCTTCGACGACTTCGTACGTGGAGAGGCGTGTTTTGCCGGCAGCGCGCAAAGCTCGAAGTTCTGCCAATTTTGCTGCTCGTGAAGACATTCTGAAGGTGGAAAGAGAAGAAAGCGGTGGGGAGAAAGTGTCAGGCCGCGAGGTTTGGCATGTTAGTGTTGGAGGTTGGACGAGGAGACGCGTTGGGTGGCGCGTTGTTAATTGGTTGTTAGCGCGTCTTGTTAATTGGTTGTTCACGCGTGTTAGCGCGACATGGTCATGGCTGCGGGCCGGGGGTCGCGCACCCACCCGTGCCACCCACGCCACCACAACCCGTCCTCATCCTCACCAAAACCGAAAATGGCATCCACGGACCCTCTCGTGTGGATCGATTGCGAAGTGAATTATGCTTCGTCTTGGCCCTATACCATGCTAAACACAGTAGATGACGGGCTTGGATCCCGACAGCGACACGATAATGTCCATTGCGTGCTTCATCACCGACGCCGAGCTAAATCTCTATGATGACAAGGGATTCGAGGTAGTCATCCACCACGAACAAGAGGACCTTGATCGCATGGGGCAATGGTGCACCGAGCAACACGGCAAATCCGGTCTTACCCAAGCCTGTCTCGAGTCCACGACTTCGGCCACCCAGGCTGCTACTGACCTCCTCGCCTACATTCAAAATTGCGTCCCAAGAGCTCGTGTTGCCTTACTTGCAGGAAACTCGGTACATGCAGACAAGTCATTTCTGGCAAAACCGCCGTACAAGGCTGTTGTCGATTATCTGCACTATCGAATCTTGGATGTGAGTAGTATCATGGAGGGCGCAAGGCGGTGGGCTCCTGAATTAGTCAAGGGGGCGCCGAAGAAACTGAAACTGCACGACGCCCGGGAAGACATCTTGGAGAGTATACAAGAAGCGAGATACTATCGGGATACTCTGTTTTGGAACAACAGGTGATGAGCTTTGTACCTATTACGTTGCGAATGTGCAGAGGCCATCAAACCCGCGAGAAGTTTGCAGACAATCTAGGAATATATCGAACTGGGTGTGGGTAGGTGCATTAATGAGGGATCTAAGGGGGGGTCTGGTACCATGCTGGTTGCGAGAATATTTGTCAAATATGATCGGACGGAGACGTGATCCTCATTGTACGTAATAGTACTTTACGAGAAGCCCACGTCTAAAAAAGGTGCGACTCAAACCAAGGTGCACGCATACTACTCTCTCTGCAGCCCCAAACGAGCAACCACTGCAGATGCGGGGTTTCAGCAAGGCTATCACCAAATCTTCCGAACCCCTCTCCTTGATGCCGGCCATACCTGTGCCACTACTGGGCGGGGTAGCCGCTGACTATCTCTTAGGTCATCAACAAAGTAGCGAGATGTAAGGAGCGGGCGGAAGATGGAGCGGTTGTTGTACAATAGAATTCGCCGATACTCGGGGTGCGCTAGCCGGAGTGGGATGGCTGTGTAGGTACCCACAACACGTGCGGATATACATAGGAGCTCGTGTTATTCTCGCAGCGGAGTAAACTCCGACTCAAGTTAAGTAATGAGTCCCACAACAATTTCGATTATAGCTTGAAGCGCTTGTCAGGTAGGTGTCGTTCTTGCCCGACGCTTCGATATCCCAGTTTCTTCTTCCGAGGGACGACTGCAAGCGGGCTAATGCCAATGACCGAATAGGTCATTGTTCAAACCTTGGCCTATCGGTTCAATGCAAGCGAAAGCTTCAGCTTCGATTGGCACTACCGTAGTTACGCAATCCCAGTCGGGATAAGTCGGGATTCCAAATCATGCATCCCCTGATCCACTTAGTCATGATCGCCGAGGAAGTGGCGTCTCTAACGCTGCAGGAGTATTGTCTTAAGGCGGAGTATGCGCAAGAGAGGGTGGTGATTCAGCACATGCTTGATTCGGTCATCTCAAGGGATGTTGACCGGAATCCTTCAGCCGCATGGATCCTGGGATTGAATGGAAAGCGAAGAAAACTCTATCGACTTTAAAAGGAGGAAATTTTCCCACAAAATTGCTGCAATCTTTTGCTGAGCATCAGTCAAGCCTCAAGTCTTAGATTTTACGAGCAAGCCCGTCCATTATGGCTTCCCGAGGCATCAACCTCCATCCACCAGGCTACCATCCCTCTTCTCTGACCAATACAAACTTTGACATCATCGTCGTTGGCGCAGGTCCCGTTGCCAACTTTGCCGAGGAGCGTCTCTCGAAAGCTGGTCTGAAGGTCGCCTCTGTCCAATATGAGCTTTACGGCGGTGACTGCCACTACTTCGCATGCGTTCCCTCCAAGGCACTCCTTCGTCCACTAGAGGCTCTCGATGCCGCAAAAGCAGTCGGGGGAGCTCGCGAGGCCATTGGCAGCAACGATCTCGACGTCCAAGCTATCTTCCAAAGAAGAGACAACATTGTATCGACTTGGGATGACGAGCCCTGGATCGCCACTGTTGCGAAGCCTCTGGGCGTGACTCTTGTGCGAGGCTTTGGCCGCATCACTGGCGTCAAATCAGTCAGTGTCCAGCCCTATGGGGAGAACGAAAGATACAACTTGACCGCAAACGTCGCCATCATCATTGCGACAGGATCGACCCATAATGTTCCTCCTATCCCAGGCATCGACCAACTAGAGGCAGGTAAAGAGATTTGGATCAACCGAGACGCAACCGCGGCGAATTATGTCCCAGAGCATCTGATAATTTTCGGCTCTGGAGCTGTGGGCACTGAGATGGCAACATTCTATTCCAGAGTCGGCGGCAAAGTGACGCTTATCACAAACGGCTCCGAAATCCTGCCCAGAAGCGAGCCGGAAGCTGCTGCGATCGTGCGCAAGAGCCTGGAAGCACATGGGGTCGACATCAAACTCTCAGCAAAAGCCACCAAGATCGAAAAGGAAGGCCCGAACAAGCTGACCGTCACAATGGCCAATGGTGAGACGATAAAGGGATCTGTCATCCTGAACGCGGTCGGTCGCAAGCCCAGAACCTTCGACTTTGGGCTCGACACCATCAGCATCCAAGGTGAGGGTGCGCCGCTCAAGGTCGACGCATCCATGGCCGTTCCTGTGCCCAGTACTGTGCAAGGACAAAGCGAGGCCGGCAATTGGTTGTACGCCGTTGGAGACGTGAACGCCATTGGTCCGACCACGCATATGGGCGTGTACCAATGCCGCATTGCCTGCAACGCAATTCTGTCGAACCTGAAGAAGAGCAACCCGTCTGCCAAGATCACACTTCCTCGAGGAGCGTTTATCACAGAGTCGAAGGAGGCTGTGGGTGGCATTCCTCAAGTCATCTTCACTGAGCCCAGCATCTCTGCCGTTGGCCACACCCTCGCTACGGCAAAAGCTGCGGGTTTGAAAGTCAGAGCGGTTGACTGCAACATGTCTGCAGCTGTTCCTGGTGCATGGCTTTACGGAGATGGGCAGCCCGGCTGGGCACGATGGGTTGTCGAAGAGGGGACTGAGAAGCTCGTTGGTGCGACGTATTGCTGTGTGGAAGCTTCGGAGTTTGTGAACAGCGCGTCAGTGGCTGTCAGGATGGGTCTTCCTCTGAAGGAGCTGGTGCATGTGGTTCCTCCGTTTCCGACTCGGGGAGAGATCTTGCGGTACCTGATCGATGCTGCGGGATATTGATCACATTACCGAGGTCAATGATGCTGGTGGAAAGCAAAGGGCATAATCAATCATTGTCACTGTCAATGTATCGCTGTTAGAGTTCGTTAGATTTCCCGTTCTTCCGCTCGTCCAGTCGGGTCGCACTGATACAGCTTGATGGAACACATGTCGCTCAATAGGCTCGGAACTCTGCAGACCATCATGCTTTTTCATGTGAAGAGCCTCTTTCGTGGTAATTTCTTGTTGCACATGCCATGTACGAAGCACTGAGCGCCCGTCGAACGTGCCCTACCACTAATGTCACCGGGGGAGGACGCGGTGGAGAAGGGCAAAACTTCCATCACCACAGCTGCTTGCCAATTAAGATGACTCAAAATTGTTGTAGACACTCTGCACTGGTCCCAACAAAATTCCCCGCATGATCATTCCCTCCACAGTCTTGGCCTACGCTCGACCGCGGGGAATGACCAGAGGCCCATGGGGTTGAACGTGAAATATTTCGGGGCGAGCCCGCTCTCGACCATGGTTGTAGCGCGGAGAAAATTCAACAAGACATGCTAGTTGTAGCGCTTCGAGATTGGTTAAGACGAACCGTCCACCGAAAGATACTTAAATGTCACGAGAATGATATTCTTTGGAGAACATTTGGTTTCTTCACACCGCCCGGTGAACACCGGCAATTTTCAGATCATTTGAGCTTCATCGCGGAGCATGCGGCAAATCTCCGAGTTGTTGGTAGAGGCATCACCGTTACCGAGTATTGGAGGAGCTTGGCGAGCCAAAGCGAGTTGAGCCACTCGAGAACGCCCTTTCTGCGCATTTTGTTGAGAACAGTAGAGAGTCCGTCTCGTAATCGATTTCGAGGTGTATCGTGTGACCTGATGACCTCGGTGCCAGCTAGATATACTTAAAGAAGCGTGGTCGCAGGCAGTGGTGGACCCTCATCCGACGTAGATGCCTACGGAACAGTGCTCGCATCCTACCTTCTGTGGCCAAGTCCTGTAACTTTCGCTACTTGTTGATCAAGCGTTTTCGTTCGTCATCATCATGGCCTCCGAACTGGAAAAGAATGACACAATCTCGACGGTGGACACGAAGAATGAGGCGAATGTCAACATCTTCGCCGCGCAAACCAACCAGTCGCAGATGCCAATCAACCCCCCTCAAGCACCAACAGCACGGCGGGTGCTCTCTGAGACGACAGACTATGAGAAGACAGCCTATATTTGGTCGCCGAGGAAGAAGTGGATTTTGTTGGTACGTTGAAAGCGGCATTGGCTGGCTGTCTTGTCGCCCCTGTTGAAAGCGAATGGCTAACCAAATTCAGACGATTGTTGCAATCTGCCAAACCAGCATGTCCGTAGTGATGCCATTTCCCGCTCGTTACATGCTGCTGACTATTCCAGGAATTTCAACGCGGCCATCTATTCCAATGCTATTGAAGGGATCAACGAACAATTCGGCGTCACAAACGCGCGCATGGGCATGGTCGCTTTCCTTGTCGCCTACGCTTTCGGCTGTGAGCTTTGGGCTCCTTGGTCAGAAGAGTTGGGCCGGAAGCCGATCATGCAAGTGTCGCTGTTTTTTGTCAACATATCCATTTTGATCTGTGGTGTCGCAAATAGCTTCTCTATGATCATTGGGGGTCGAGTACTCGGCGGGCTTGCCTCCGCAGGTGGATCGGTCACGCTTGGTAAGTATTTCGGACGTTGTGCTGGCTCCCTGTTAATACAGCGTAGGAATGGTTGCCGACATGTTCCATCCGGACGATCAACAATACGCAGTCCTCTGGGCCTCTCTGTGGTCGTGTCTCGGAGCTGTACTCGGTGGCATCTGTGGTGGACCAGTCCAGGAATATCTCCCCTGGCGGTGGAATTTCTGGCTGCAGCTGTCCTTCTCGTGCAGCACTCAGCTTCTCCATTTCGTTTTTGCCAGAGAGTCTCGGTCAACGGTTATTCTCGATAAAGTCGCTAAAAAGCTCCGGAAACAAGGCGAAGACGTGCTGGGCCCGAACGAGGTTAGGCCTTCAAAGGAGCGCTGGAACGCGAAGGAGATTCTCAAGACCATGTGGAGACCCTAGTAAGTTGAATTTCGCCGGTTCGTGTGAGATGATCCACTGATGCATGTTAGCCACATGCTGATTTGCGAACCTATCGTTACCTGGCTCTCGCTCCTCAGTGGATTTGCGGATGCCCTCATCTTTTCGTTTTTCGAGAGCTATGGGTACGTCTTCGGTCAATGGAACTACACCCCAACACAGATAAGTTTCGCACTGATCCCGCTCGCCGGAGGCTACTGGTTGGCATACTTCACTTTCTTCCCTTGGGTGCATCGTGACAACAAGCGAAGGCGTCGGGGTCAGCATCTCAGCCCAGAGACTCGTCTTTGGTGGTTGCTCTTCCTGATCGTCCTTCTACCTCTCGGTCTCCTTGGAAGCGCCTTTGTGGTCAGTGGCCCACCGCTCCATCCAAGCGGCGTCATCGTCTTCTCGGTGTTGATTGGAATGGCCAATTTCTCCATCTACTATGCCACTATTGACTACATGGTTGAAGCATACGGAGAGTACTCGGCATCAGCAACGGTATGTACAAAGGGCTCTTACTTTGACGAACCACGCTGACTTTGTAGGGCGGAAACGGATTTGCACGCGACTTCCTCGCAGGCATTGCCGCGCTGTATACCGGTCCAATGTACCACAACCTTGGAATCCGAAACTCACAGCTTCTCCTTGCTGGCCTGGCGCTGGCTCTCTGCATACCGGTCTACATCTTCTACTGGTACGGGCCTGCCATCCGGAAGCGCAGCAAGTTTGCGATGCAGTTGGCTCAGCGACATGATGGGCGGATTAGCGGTACACAGCAGGTGGCGGTGGCATGAAAGGATCCGGCGTAAGAAGGCCGGTCAGCTGGAATGAACAAGGATGTGCAGGGTGGCGGCGGTGTGGCAGCGCCATCAAACGCTCGATGACATGTGACGAGTGAAGGGACATGAGACTTGTATATACAGTCGTCCAGAAATAGGGAATGCAATGTGCCAAAGAAAGTTGTCGCTGCAACGCGATGGTCGAGTTTGTGCGACGCGCAGTGCCAGAACCGAAGTAAACCGTGACGTCACCATATCAACTTCTCCGCCAAGTCAACATTAAGACACAACCTCCGCCCTCTTGCCGCGTCTCAAGACTCGGAACCTGTATTTCCCAGGGCTCCCCAACTCTTTGCCCTCGTCTCACCTTCCGCTGCGACCATGCCAGTCTCGCTTACTGGCTGAGCATCCCTTCCTCTTCCTGTCCCTGTTCTCCCAAAAGAGCAACGATAATCACGGGGCAGCTGTGGGGCCGACCGTTGTGGCGTGGTGGACACTTCTTGGCGATAATGACGTCTACTTGTCGCAACGCCGCCACTATAGCAGGTTTGTCGACTCCAGGTGACTTAAAGCCCAGATCGTGCTCCTGCATTTGCATGGGGTTTAGTGAGGAAGTACCGTTCTGATTCTGCTCAACCACTTTCATATCATTGAACTACAAAGTATTACTGTGTGCATGTTCCACTCACAAACCATTCATACAAACATCCTCTCCAAAATGACAGCACAACATCCTTCCCCAGTTACACAACAACGGCGTGTCTCTTCAGACTCGGATCTATCCCGAAGAAGCTCAGAAGAATCGACACGAGATTCCTCAGATGCTTCAGTTCCAATACCAGAACCCTACAGAAGATCGACCCAAGTTTACGATCCAAATGAACCGCTACCGTACTCATCAGAACGTGCCGAAGAAGCGAGGAAAGAACTCGAGCCGCAAAATGAGTTGGACAGCACACAGAAAAAGAGGCGATATTCGATGGAGCTGTCGAAGATGATGGGCAAACAGCTGGTGGAAGGACTGAACGTTAATAAGGGAATGAAAAGAGGTGCAGAGCCACCAGAGAGCAATCATGCGACAAGATAGCGTTTATTACATTCAACGAATCATTCCTGGAGGATTTACACTTGGGCTGTTTGGTCCGCTTGTTGCATATTTTTCTCGTCCATCTCTCATGTATACGACCATTTCCTGGCGCCTGGTTCTGAAGGATTGATAACCGTCCAACTGTTGAGTTTTGTCATAGCGTCTCGTTTATCATTGGGCAATCTAGTACCTGCAACAGAAGATCGGCATAGGCTATGGGCTGACCTGCCTCATGAAAAATGATCATTCACCGCCGCATCCTCAAGATGCACTAGAAAGATTACAGCAGGCAGGTTTGCAATGGTGAAGTGCAAAGAGACGTCGAGAACATCAAAAAGAAATCGAGTAGAATTTCTGCACAGGAAATCTAGTTGTTGCGTTTACTACCGCTTTGACTAACCCACGTAATGCGAACGCTGTTAAACAAACCGCAAGCGTCATAACGTTAATCTAACGACATCAGCAATATAGCGTCATGCTATGCTACGGCATCCCCAATATGTGGTAGTCACAAGGGTCGAATAACCAAGCGAGGCGCCCATTCATGATCGACATCCTGGCTCAGGCCCCCAGCCTCAATATCCGCACTATGACGAAATGCACCACTCCGCTCCTCCTCCCAAGCTATATAGCACTACCACAAGAAAGCTTCAACATTCCAAGACTCGATCCCATCTCCATCCACATCACACCAAATACCCAAACTCCATCCCAAAATGCCATCTCAAGGTACCCCTCCCTCCCATCCCCCCACCACCACTTCCCCCACGCCTAACAATTCCGCACCAGACCCCTCACCCCCCAAAAAACACACCCTCTCCTCGCTCCTCCCACACTCCAAGCCCAAAAAACCAATCGAAGAACAAGACCTCCCCCCCGCGCTCAAAGCCAAAATCCAAGAAATGGAGCAGCGCAAAGCGGCGCGGCTCGAAGAGATGGAGAAAAATGGGACTGGGCCGAAGGAGGGAGGGAGTTGGAAGGATCCGAGTGTGATGGTGGGGGCTGGGCTTCATACGGTTGTGAATGGGTTGGGGAGTTTGTCGGGGTAATTAGTTGGGGAGGGTTTTTGGAGGGGGGAGGGGGGAGGGGAGGAAATAAAGGGCTTCCAAGTCAGTGGTCGCTGGAATATTTGTAGATACCAATTTTGTTAAGGTTTTGTTAAGGTTTTGCATTTAACATAAGTATTCTTAACGAAAGCTTCAATTTCTCGTCAGAACAAGTCTTGCCCGATCGGAGACACAGACATTCTTGGATCCTTCGGGCTCTGCGGAGATTTATTTGAAGTATCTCTCGTCGATTTCCTTGTCCTTTGCTCACTGCATCGATCGTACACTGGACCAAATCCACTAATCGTTGCATACCAAAAGAAGAAGGGTATCATATGTATCACACCACCATCCCAAACCCCCATCCCAAGCCTTCACCAACACTCCCACTTCTGCCCCCCCATCGACACCAACCGATTAAACAGCTCATCCCTCAACGGCATAGCCGTAATCCTCCACCTCTCCCCATTCCTCTCCACAATCTCCAGCCCATCCGCAACCTCCCTGCCCATCGCCCAACCCACAACCAACTTCGCCTTCCATCCATACCCGCCAACTTTCCTAATCTCGTTGATCTCGCCAATAGGGAAACTCCACTGCGGATGCAGATCCTCGCGGTCCACGGTCCCAATCTTCTCAATGGTCGAGTCGGTCGAGAAGGCAATGCACGGGATCGTCGCCTTGGTCGTGAGGTAAACATGGCCCTTGTGGCCTTTGAACCTGGCTTTGAATTCGACGGGCCCGGACGTGAGGTCTGCGTTGCGAGGCGGCACGGCGCCGAGCCTGTTCTTCGCGTGCTTGCTGCCTGCTTTCGCTCGCACTTTGTCCGTGCCGATGCTCGTTTCGATGCCGCCTTTGACGGTGCCCTTGAAGAATCCGAGAATCTTGGAGCTCTTTTTGCCGTGCTTCGCGTTCTTGGATACGTCGATGTCGTCGCCTCCAGTTTCGTGGGCTGTGTTGGGATCGTGGCTCATAGCCTCGTCGAGTTCTTCTTTGGTGGCATTGAGGGGGTAGTCTGCGCCGGTTGCTCGAAGTTCATTCTCGCTAATGGCTGCGGGTCGGTCTGGTGGAGGTGTCGCAATATGGGGAGGCGGTGGTAGAGGTGCTTTGTTGGCTTCGCCGATTCTAAGCATGGTGATGGTGAGCTGGGCATTTGTCGGAACGCCTTTGAGAACGGTACTATTTTGCTATTAGTGAGAGTTTATAGTCTGGTTACGAGCTTGCTCACTTTCGAAGCTCGAGTAGCTTTTGCCAGTTTGGAAATTTAGAGTTCAGGAATGCGAGACCTCTTGAGATGACTGGATCACCAAAGAATCCAAAGCCGACACCGAATGTTATGCCTTTCATGAACATGTAGGACGTTACAAATAGAGAAACCAAAAGGAGCGGCGCAACGATAGCGGCCAGTCGCAGTCGGTATCGGTCGCGTGGAAAGGGCGCCGTGGGGGACAGTGCACTATGGTACGTTAGTGCAATGTCATGGAGTCAGTTTGAACAATGATCAATTAGCAACGATAGACTTACTTTGCAAACCGTTCCCATGTGTCTACGGTATCCGCAAGGCCATGCATGAGGGGTCGCATTTGATTCCACATGGCCGTCTCCATGGGGACCTTGAAAGTCTCAACACGAATCCAATAAAGAGACGTTAGAAACATGGACTACACACCTTAGTTTTGTCGTGGCTTGCTCCTGGAGTTGCACCAGCTGCTTTGTCCTTGGCGTCTGCCGCACTCACCACAATGGAAGTTGGATCGGGAACAGTATCTGTCGGGTCGCCCTCTTCTTCGGGCGGCTCTCCTTGTGGGTTCTTCCCGGTTGCACTCGCGAGAGCTACAGATGCAATCCCATTCACGAAGTTGCTAGCTTCTTGTTCAACAGCCTCTCCTTTGTGGTTTTCAGGTGCTCCGGTCACACTGTCATGGCTCGCAAGGACTCCTGACTTTGGCTTCTGCACGCCACCTGACTTGCTGACCAACGCTATTGGCGCAGGCGGGAATAGGAAAGGTCGACTAGGCGGATACACGATGAGAGTAATGAGGGTAAGCGAGACGAGTGGCATTATCAGGTCCAAGGCCCAGGCGAGGAAATATGCGACGCAGAACCAGGAGGTGCGACGTGCCTCGCGCCACGATCGAAGTCGGACTATTTGTTTCGCAAAGCCAATCATGCCAATGCCCTGGTTTATTGATAAGCAAGACGTAAGGTTTTTAGCCATCAACTTACAATCGTCATGTACAGCCGTTCGACGGTGCTTCGCAGCTTGTCTGGGCTGAACTCGTCTTCATCTGCAATATTGAGGTCCAAGCCTCCAGGCGGCGGGTTTGCCATCTCTTTGACATGGTACATTTGCTACATACATGAATCAGTAGGCCGTCTCACTGTAGGCGATGGCTCCAGCTACCTTGTTGAAGCGTCGAACAAGTAGCCACAGGTCTTCATTCGATATTCCGCCAACGAGCGGGTTCTCGACAGCTTCCTTGGGCTCATTCCACCCCAGATTTACAACTTCTTCACTATGCTCTTGCTGAGCGGCCCCCTTCTCCTCGTCCTCTTCGCCCTGGGCAGCCTGCATGGCCAAGGCATGGCTCTCGGTAGGCTTGTCGGTCAAAGACACGTGTGTCTCCTCCTTGTCCGGCTCGGTCTCGTGTGGAATGGGGAGCAGATCCTTGTAGACTGCTCCAGTGGCCATTTTGAAAAGAAATAGGAAAGAGTAGGAGATGTAGGGATTTAGGACAAGGTGCCATATCCCTGTGTCCGCATGCCTGTCTTTATTGAAGATGGCGGACGTGCAGGCGCGATACACTTGCGTCATGAGCAACGTGCCAAGCCGAGCGCCACTTCCATCACGCTGCCCGATTTGGCCTTGTCAAGCAAGGATATCCGTCAACGGTAATATTGTCGTGTAACCATCCTCTCTTTGAACTTGCAAAGAAGCGATGAAAGTTGCAGATGTTTGGTCTACCCGCAGTCTACGCAACCGGCCCTGGACTGCCGGAGCTGCCTCCGACGGGCGGTCGAGTGCAAACAGAGGCCACAAGTCTGGCGTCGATTCCCGCTTATCCATATAGGCTCTAGATCGAGATCTGCCCCAAATGGTAACCGTCAAGCTTCTGACGACCTGGGAGCCTGGCTCCGATCAACCGCCCCATCGTCGATCAGCAAACATCTGGGAGACAACCTTCCTCGCATTGAATTCACGACTTGTTCAAGAAGCTGATGTTATACCTCAAGCCTGACTGATTTTACACGCAACTTCCTGTGGAAACGCACACCATTCTACTTTACAACGGTGCCAGTACCTCAACATTATCAACGATGAAATCGTCCCCTTGCGTAAAGCCAACATTCTTATAGTTTGCGCAGATGGAAAGCGTGTGAGACCCCACCTGATCGCTCGTCAAGGGAACGTCCATCGTCACCAAGTCGTACCCGTTGTGGGATGCCTCACCCACTCCCACGGTGCAAGGTTTGATCTGAGCCTGGAAAGGCTCACAAACAGGCCCTGACACTATGCGTTCCGAATCAACGAAGACATCGTATGTCATACGGTCCTCTGTAAAACCGACCAAACTACGCCCGATATACGCAGAGAATGTATAGGTACCAGGCAGGGGGTGGTTTGCAGATTGACTTAGGCAGATGGAGTAAAATCCATCTGCTTGCGGGGGGTCACTTATCCACCAATTATACGCACCCTCGTATGCATCGTTCCGTTGCGGTATGGATCTCCTACCTTGGAGATTCCCGCGCCTGCCGTTGATAGGGTTGGAGGTGGTCGACCACGACGTATCGTCCAGTTCGAAATCTCCATTCTTTAAGATGTTTGTTCTAGTCGGCTGGGCTGTGGACGCCGTTGATGTGGCCAAGCTTGTGGAGGAGTCGGGACTTGGCGATGTCGATGTTGGAGCAGGTCTTCAAGGCCAGTTAGCAGTGTCGTAATGCTCGTTCCAAACTCGGATACCCACGGCGTAGGTGCCTCGGTAGATTCACTTCCACTGGATCCCAATTGATACAAGTTAAGCCTGTCTGGCCCACCGCAGAATTCCGATCTGTTGCCCCGGCAAAGCATGTCGCAACCACTGGCAAAGGACGAGCCAAGGACAATACTGCTGGAGGCAGGAATGGTGTTACCACACCAGCATTCTACTCAACATTAGCAATCATACAGGCATTATCTTGTCCCACAAGTTGAGATCTAACCTCCAGCGAATTCTAAGCCTCCGATTGTGTATCCCAGAGAATAGCACGTGCCTGTACAAGCAGAGACCGTCATGGCACCAGATCCTCCGGGAACATCAGCAAGGTATGGCAGAGTTCTCTCGCTGACAATATCAGTGTAGCATCCCAAATAGGTGTACGAGCTCCCGCCGACGTCGGTCTGAGGGTCGGGTGGCCCTTTTGAGTAGACTGTGAGGCGATTCGAGCCCCCACAGCTCTCGCCATCACTACCTGTGCACTCCATGGTGCAATCGTCAGGATAAGAGACGGCAGCTGACGGCAGCTCAAGACCACAGAAACACTCTCGGGACCATTCTGGCTCAGTGTTAGAAAATGAGGTTTAGAAAGGCATGAACCAACCTGTTCCTGCAAAAGTATAGCCATTGTCGTCGCAGAAGGATATGCAGATTTGTCCGCGCATTGACACGTCACTGGCAAAGAAGGCTTTGTGAAGGACTCGGGCGGCTACATTATCGGAGTAGCAGCCTAAATACTTCCACGGCGACGGTAGGTTGGCTGACTCGGGCTGTAAATCGCGAATCGAGAATTTATTGGACAATGGAGAGGGAATATGTGCGGCAACAGCAACCGACGCGACGACGGCCAGTGCCGTGAATGCTTGTACGAGCATGTTGCGAATCAAGAGTGAGAACACTGCAGTGGAGAGGCGATATAGATATGGTAGGAATTGTGTTGACTATCGATCGAACAAAGTCCCGACAGAGGCTAAGACCGATACTTATAGCTCATGAAACTCACATGCTATCGTGTTCGTCTTCCAATTACTTCGAATGACTTTGGGTTTGCATTTGACTTGTCGGCATGTGTGCCCCGCAGAAAGAGATCAGTTTGACTTGACCAAGACCAAGACCAACCAAATCAGAGAGTTTCAGTGGGTAACCACACGACTACGGAGTGTCGCAAATCACCCTGAAGGTAAGCCAGGATGCTGAATAGTTGGACTTGAATCGCACCAATAGGTCAAAATAACACGTATCAAATACTTGCACGAGCAAAAGACCAGACAAATGCAAGCGCGCATGTACAGAATGCCATTAACAAGAAAGCTTGAAAAGTTGTAGCTGCGGGCGCCACGCCTCCGATATAGAAAAACACAAACCCAGCGCCGTTCTCAAACTCCGTAAACGATCCAAAGGGCGACCGCAAGGAAATCCTGACAAGACGGGGGACTCCCGAGGAACGAAGTCATATGCGCTCGAGAAAGGGAGAACATTTCGGACCGAGAATCTTGTGACATCGTGCGCGTCTCTGTTAACCCACCAGGCTCCGGGCTGATACTGTCCACGCCAACTACTTACCCGCTCTAACCAAACTCAACTCATGCAGATTAAAGAGGCTGCCCAAACCTCGCCAAGAAGACCTCGCTGCGGGTGCTTCCATGTGCGTTCGCCGTATCAGCCCAAGTCGATCCGCCTGCCCTTGTCCTCGCTCTTAACAGCACTTTCCGCCCAGGTTGCCTCCGCCCGAACTCTGCTCGCCGACGTTGACGTTGCTCGCCGGGCCTTGATCCGTCCTCGCGCTGTCAACGAGGCGCTTCTTAATGTCTGTCGCCAGTGAGTAGAATGCCTTGTCGACATTGATGTTACTCTTCGCGCTGACTTCGAGGAAGGGGATGCCGAGCTCGTCTGCGAGGGCCTGGCCGCGCTCGGTGCTGATGGCGCGCTTCTCTTCCCAGTCGCACTTGTTGCCGATGAGGATCTTGTTGACGCCTTCGGTGGCATGCTGCTCGACGTTGGAGAACCAGGTGCGGATATCTGATACGTTTAGCGCCCGTCCATGTAATAGTCCATGCTGCCGCGGTGGGCGACGTACTGTTGAAGCTTCGCTCATCCGTGACGTCGTAGACGAGCAGGATGCCCATGGCGCCCCTGTAGTATGCCGTCGTGATGGTGCGGAAGCGCTCCTGGCCTGCGGTATCCCATATCTGCAGCTTCACGCGCTTGCCGTCGAGCTCGATGGTTCGGATCTTGAAGTCAATGCCGATGGTGGTGATGAAGGAGGGGGTGAAGCTGTCCTCGCTGAACCGAAGTAAGCAGCACGACTTGCCCACGCCCGAGTCGCCGATGAGAAGGAGTTTGATCTATGCCATGTCAGGACAAAAGTACAAGCTGGAAGAGGTCGAGTGGAAGGCAGTGGGGAGAGCTGTCGGCGTACTGTGAAGCCTGCGAGGTAGGTCGACGCAACGCTGCGAGAGTGGGAGTGCTTACCAGAAAGTCATAGTTCCTCGTGCCGGCCATGGTGCCGACTGTGGTCTACACAAGACGCGAGCCTTGAAGCGAATGCCGTGTGGGATGCGGTGTTGATCGCGCCCGCCCGGAGGCCTGTGACGGCGTTACTGCTGGATCTAGTCGCCGCGCGGGAGACGGAGCGACGGAGCGACGGTGCTGCTGGAGGGCTCTTTAGTCTAAGGAGGGACAGGGTGTTGTTTGCGGGCGGAGAGGGGCAGGCGTGGTGGTGGAAGGCGGCGACTAAGCGTGTGTAGCCGTGTCGGAGCTTCACAAGGCAGCGTAGTCCTCTGGTCGACGTTGAGGGCACGCCGCCAAGGGAATGCAAGCGAACACCGCCACATCACTTCCCCCATGCACCAGCACCACTCGCCACTCGTTCATCGGCACCTGACTCGCTCCGTCCTGCACCTGACTGACTTGTCACTAGCCCTCGACGTGTGCTGTGCCATGATGCCCTTGTTTGTAATGCACCCTGCCGCTAGTTATTGACCATGTCTATGTACAGAATACTATCCGCTACATCGGGCATTGTATCTCTCCCGCTCCCCGGCTTAGCCCCAAGTTCAGGTGCTATATAACCTCGATTGGGATGCGAGGCGGTGTTGATAGCGCTGTTTTTTCTCCAGTGATACAGTGCTATACCCTATTTGAACCACGTCGAGTACGCCCACTTGATCCTATCCACGACTTTTTGCTGACGCGCGAGTCCCGATCGCACGTCGACCAGTTCATCAATCTCCACTAAAAAGTCGTGAAAGATGCGCCGCGGGAGAATGCCGCTTGCAGCCTGTCGTAGAAGGTGGACTTCGCAAAGCAGCAAGCCATGATCTTTGTACGATATCTCGCCAAATTCCGTTGTAGTGGCGCCAGTCAGGATGCGATCGATGTTTCTGTAACTGAATAAGCACTTGCGTGTCTTCGCATCTCCGTCTACACTAGGCTCTCCGAACACCGCTTCGCACCCCCAGTTGGGTATATGATACTCCAACTCAAAGGGCCAAGTGGAAGGGACCTTGGGGCGACTAGATTTCCTAGTTCACATACCTCAAAATGCGCAGCAGGTGACCTTCCCGCGCCCACGCTTGCACGCTCTTCTTGTTTCCGAAGACTCCGCTCAGCCACCTGTACACGCCAATCGTGACGAGTACTCCTGGTGTCAGCCCGATGAAGCCGAAAAGCAGCTCTTGGCTCTTGAGCATCGAATCGATGCCGCTCATGGCCACTTCGACGTCCACCTTTGTCTTCTGGAGCTGAATCAAGAGTGCGCTGACCAGGTTCCCTCGCATGGCTCCCCACACTGGGCTCTGCAAATCTTTCGCGTACGCTTTGAGCACAGGTGTCAAGTCACCCTCTCGCACTTTGGCACGAACCTCGCCAATCTGCGTTTCATTGAGTGCTGGACCGTCGGGGTGGGCGACCGCAAATTGGACCACCATATCCTCGAGGCTTTCGCGGTCGCTCTGCAGGCTTCGTTTGCTTAGAATCGACACCTCGCTGCTCTCATCGTGGCGGATGGTGCCAATAACCTTCTTCGCAGGCTCCACAACCCAGTTTGACCAAAAGTCGATTACTGTCTGGCCAAACTCACGTACCCAGGTGATGAGTTGCTCTTTCCGGTTTAAAGCGATTCGAAGAAGGGTGGTTGACGAGACTAGGAGTATTGAGGCCGGCAGCCAATAACGAATGATGGCAGATGGCTTGCCATTTTCTTTGGCAACGGCGCGAAAGCCGGACGTGTAGTTTGGCAGGGCATGAGTGAGAAGAATTTGTAGTCGCTCTGCGACGTCTGCAGGCTTCAGCGACTGGACCGTTCGCTCGCCCGACGCCTCGTGCACTTCGTAGTATTGGTCGTCTTGAGTGAACGTGGCAACAGCTTCATCCAATTTATCGCAATTCAGCTCCGCATCATTGACATTTTGAATCACAGCGTCCATGAGAGCGATGCTCTTAGCCACGGTGCTCTTCCAGCGGTGCCTGTGATCTTGCCCAGCTCCCATGTGCTGCGGTGTCAGCAGACCGTCTTCGTGTATCGTCTCATTGCTGAGACCTTCTCCTAGCAGTATGCCCAGTGCGTTCGCATTGACGAGCTGTATCCTCCTCAATGCCTCGCGCTTCCGACGTCCCTCGTTACGGACCATGGCAAGAGGAGAGACAACGCGTTGTTGTATGTCGGTGATGGAACGCTCCCGGACAGTGTCCTTGACTAAGCCGTAGAACTGTCTATGCACAGAATTAGTATAATCACACAAGGGGGAGGAGACACACACTTCCATCCATTAGCCAGGCCTCCACCTCGCGACCGCACATCTTGGTAGATGTCCTTTGACCAGTCCCACAGCCGCAGAGGCGACGTTTGAATCGAATACAGACCAGCATAGCGGTAGGAGCCCAGTACATCATCCCAATACCAAATGTCGTCTTCGAGGGATATGGTCTGCGCCAGGATTGTATTCAGCACCTCACCATAAGCTTGTGTTGTCGCCTTGCTTAGTAGCATCCACTCCAACTCATGTTCGTATGAAGTTTCTCCCTGCCTCTGCTGTCCTTCATCGCCCTGTTCGTTTTCCTGGGCGGTAAACAGCTGCGCGCAGGTGCCGCAGCTACTCGAGAAGCGCGCCTGGTGGAGAACCGACAGTATGCGTCGACTGGGGACGAGAGAGTGCTTAGAAGAGGCGGTGGTGGAGAGGGTTTTGATCAGCGACTGCAATTGGGCGATTCGCGCAGCTCTCGCTGGGTCGTGGGCTTCGGCGGTAATGGAGAAGCTGTCGCCCGGTCGAGTGGTGGACAGCTGCAGCCGGTCCAGCTGCGCGTCAATTCGGCGCACCTGACTGGAAGCTATGCTTAGCAAGATCTTGGGTCACAACGACGAGGGTGCGCTTACTCGACGACGAAAGACATGGTGCTGCCGCCGCCTCGACGCGGGTTTTTTTGGTGAAGATGTTGTGCAGGGGTGGTGCGATCAACAATCGAGCGGGTCTGGGGTTCGGGCAGTTCGGATGACGTAGCCGGGGCCGGTCCGAAAAAGCAACCACTCCTCACAAGGACGCGATCGAAATGCACGTCATCCAGAACATCACGCGTTTATGGTGAGATAGACTGTTCTGCAAAGTATTCCTCTGTAAGGTCCCATACTACGTCGCGAGACACACACCGTAACGAGACAAATCATAGGTAACGTGTTGTACAAGCGACCCGGTAACTTTGCCAAGAGAACACCAACTCCATCCCATCGCGAGATATTTGAGAGAACCAGCGCTGGGCCCGTCCTCCAGCTTCCGTCCTAGCCTCTAGTGCCCATCCTCCAGTGCCCATCCTCCATCCTCTAACTTATCCGCAGCGCCCGGCCTCTCCTCCAGCACCTCTCCCAGCTTCCAGCGCCCATCCTCCACCCTCCAGCGCCCGGCCCGACCTCCAGCGCGCGTCCCAGCTTTCAGTGCCCATCCTCCATCCTCCATCCCGCCTTCCACCCTCCAGAGCCCGTTCTCCAGCCCCACATCCTAGCGTTGACCCACCTAGAGATCCTAAGCTGGGATGCCTCAACCGAGACTCCAAGATCCAAACCACGAAGCCCGAATCCTCCTCGCCCAAGAAGCCCTCAAGAAAGGTCAATCTGGCTCTACCAACGCCGCAGCTAAGGCCTACAACGTCCTATATAGCACTCTATACAACCAACGCGCTGGCGTCGCGTCTAAGAGCAATACTACGCTTAAAATAATGAAACTTAGTAAAGCTAACGTGTCCCACCAGTAAGCTGGCCACCCCACCAACCTGGCCACCCCACCAACCTGGCCACCCCACCAACCTGGCCACCCCACCAACCTGGCCACTCCACCAAAATCGATCGCGCTTTTTGGCTGATAGCGCCACAACAACAAAATCGATTAACCTAAAATTTAAACTATAGACTCTTTAGCTACTAGTACACTGACGCCTGTTATGGCCTTGGACGTGGCACTTTGAGCACGTTGGTGGTGCGCGCTGCCGTGCAGGAGAGGCCCTGTTCTGCGACACCTCCGACGCCACATTATCGAGCTATTCTACTAGTTGCTGGCCTTCCTGCGCCTGTAGAGCTCCTCCCTGAGCGATGTACCTACGGCGGACATCCTGCTTCTGTCTACGGCGTTGAGATGCAGCTCGTAGCTCAGTATTCTCCCTAGCAAGTATGACGGCTGAGTTCATAGCAATCTGACAACCCTTGATAAGCTAGTTGATCGCCTGGCTTGTAGGGCTCTATGACTAGCGCTAGACGAGCTGCTTAACAAGGCGAGCCTACTGCTCAAGCTGAGCAGTCGTATGAGGTGTCTCCGCCACCCAGGGCTCTCTATGAGATATTGAAGGAGGTGATGGAGTCTTGTTGACGATAGTGAGCGACAACAGTACACGCTGTGGGTCAGCTGGCACAAGGCCTGTAGCCCGGAAACCACTCTGTATCGTCTGCTCAGTAAAGACTGAGGGCCGAGCTGCCCTATATACCGTTAGCGATAGGAAATCAAGCTTGTCAATATGGTGGACACCCTGCCTAGCCAGCTCCTGGATACCCTGTCCGTACGCTCGCTTAAGAGGAAAGAAGCAGCTAACGTCGAGAGGCTGTAGCAGGTGTGAGGTATGTGCAGGCATATAGAGAGTGACTATCCTATTCTCTGTACAGTAGGTGTTAAATTCTAGTGTAGTATGGCTGCTGTGGCCGTCGACGATGAGGAGTCGATGGGTGCCAACTACGCGCGTCCGTGTAGAGCTGTCGAAGTGCTGTAGCCAGGCCAGGCCAAGCCGATCAGTCGTCTAGCCGTTGTCGCTAATAGCTAACATCCAGCTGGTAGGTAGGCCTCGGTACTAGGCTGCCTGGTGGAGCTTGCCTGCGAAGATGATGAAGGGTGGAATCAACCATCTAGACGCGTTGATACACTCAATCGCTGTGACCCACTCACGGTTGCCTAGCTGTATTGTCGCTCGTCGACTAATAGTATCAGAGCTAGTAACTACCTTAGATGTGGCTACGACACCTATCTGGAAGCCAGTCTCATTAAAATTGTAGGTATCCACGTCGGAGATACCATATAACAGGCGCGCGTCCTCTACGCACTTAAACCACGCGTTGATTGCCTATAGATCCTCACATCCAGCTCGCTGTGAGTGGAATTGACGGCTCCACTTTGTCTGTAGCTCTGGCTGAGCCTTGAGGAATCGATCAGCCCAGTTCTTGCCGACTGGCTGGGGGGAGGTGTCTGGCCGCGCGCAGCCAGTAGATGGTCTGCCATCCGTCGTACGTCGATGAGCTGAGGTGGAAATCCACGTTGGTCAAGCTCTAGTATCCAGTGTATAAGGCTCTGCTCCTCAGATAGCTGTAGCTTTCGATTTAGTGTACGTATCTCCTACTTGGCGTGTATACCGTGGATGCGCGTCTGGAGGGTTGATCGAGGGACGTCGAAGGCTTTTGCGAGAGATCTAAGGCTCTGTAAGGGGTTCTGTTGATATGAGGCATAAGCAAGAGATAATCTGCCTTGTTTTTAAAGCTGCTAAACGTTCTGTGTTGATGGCATCGTGTGTTTGGTGGAGGACGCGTCGCGGTTCTGGTGGGGTGGCCAGGTTGCTGGGGGGGCGGCTTACTGGTGGGACACGTTAGAGGAGGATGTGATTATTAAGGCAATTCTTGATCTTAATACACGTAGACACCCTCCTACATATGGGCTTATTTAAGGTTAGGCCAACCTTTTACTCGCCGCGCGGGGCGGTAAAAAGGTCGGCATCCACTAGCCTGCAAACTTTGTAAAATAACGCCTAGAGCTTACAACGCGTTTCAATCAACGACTTTAACTAGTAGAGAGCTCTTTATAAGGACTAATTTATGTCAGTCATACAACTAAGCTGCATTGATGATCGCGCTTGTGGCTGTGCGTTTAGCCTAAGCTAGTTAGTACCTAAGGAGGATTATTTGTAGCTGACTTGAATTAAGTTATAGAAGAAACGCTTAGCTTTTTAGGAGTAATGTCCATTCATCGAGCTTGCTAACTTTTTAAGCCTCTAGCCGCCATGCTGAAAGAGCCTCGCGAGATGATATAGCATCGGGATGTCGAGGGCCTAGTACTTCTACCTGCCGCTTGTAGCAGTCCTGCATCAAAGAAACTGCTCGATCAACATCGCCCTGATTTTTGAACGTGTACGCCAGGTTGGCCATGCTGGTCAGCGTGGAGGGATGCTCGTCGCCAAGCACCCTCTTTCTCGTCTCCAT
>ML996257.1:57023-73229 GCA_010093805.1 Polyplosphaeria fusca | reverse complement strand
GAGGTAGGCATGGGGGTGGGGCCACCGTGGTTGGTATTGAGGCCGACGGGCACGGCTGGTTTCGGGTCGATTGCATTGGATAATAAACGTCAGGGGCTTACGGGAAGATCTTAGCCATCTTATAATGATGTTCATCTTTGACCTCAACAAGAATGGTGAATTCTAATTACATACAATTCTAGGCAGTAGGCTTATGTTTCTAGGATGTAAACATAAAGTAGCTATCCATACAAGTTCTTCGTCCTACTACTTTCCCAAAAAGATTACGAGAGTATCTAGGTGCTTCGATGATGTGCCTCAGGACAGTCAAAGTGTTCTTAGACGGACGGGAATTTGGACGAGAATATATGGTCACGCTTGTTGCTTCGTGTTCACTTAGCATCTCATAGTTGTCGGGAGAATGCTCCTATAGTTTGATTTAAACAGCCAATTCAGATTCATCGTTTCGAAATGCGTCATCAAAATAATTCCCCTAGCGTCAGCGTAGGATAGGTCAGCGTCCATAATAAGTAGTAAAATTCGGGCATTTGCAGCAAAGCCTGGGAGGATTTCCACTCTTTCCCGCTTGTTGTCTTTAATATTATGCGCTCATACCTTGACGTATGCCGTTCGTGACTGGAAATAATATCAGTGGGTCGTTTGGTTGCCCGAATTTTTTGGTGAACTGCAGGTAGAATGATATGCAACGACGGACGTCCTTAAAGAGACTAGCTACATCCTGATGCCGTTTATACTACAGTTAACTAGGTTTCGAAAACCTTATGGTCGAGATATGAAGTTGCGTGTGTAGTTTTTGCTTGTCCTAGTAATGAACGAAGCATTAACAAATATGTGCCGGGTTATACTCGAACACGATTTTTTTTCGGTTTTTAGTCTAGGATATTAATATTTCCGCTCGTTCACTAATCCAACTGCGTCTTTAAGCTGAGCAATAAAACCGTCGACTTCAAACCTCTTTTTTCTGTCGCGATTAGCCTCATTTGTTCATGAAGGCAGGTTTTTGAATCCTTCACATGCCTCTTTTTCGGGCCCCATGCTGATGCGGCTGAGCATAGCGTGTAAGCCTTAGTGCTGTACGCAGTCACGTGCTTTTCCGAGGTATATAACCTCGCTCGGATCCAACATCCGAGTGTCAGTCAACTCTTACAGTCAATCTACTCGATCATCCTCCAATACTGCCTTTTCACAAGCTTACATAGCGTTTGCCCGGGTGTCAGATCGAAACAGGCACAGCCGATCCATAGATTGAAAATCGTTCGTCTTCTGCTGACGACGCTTACCTTTTGCGATGCACCTGCGCGCAAATGTTAATCGCGATCGAATTAAATTCTTCATGTACCGCAAATTTCCCAATTGTCTAGATACGGCAGGCGCTGCTGTCGCAGGTGCGTTTGGCTCACCACTGTTGGTGTGTAGAAACTGGCATCCGTTCTGTTGACTTCCATTCCGTCTTCGCCTCTGTAGAAGCCATCTAAATCCTACTGGTTGCATAGACAGCACAAGCCGGGAGGCTGATGACTATCATCAACTCGACAGATAGCAGAATAGGGGCTGTGCCACATGCACTTATTTGCATTCCACGTGTCGAATGATCATGGAAGGATTGTGTTGGGCGCGTATGGATTCTCAGCCTTGCGACGAACTCGAAACACCTCCCTGATCGGGTGACTGTGGGGGAGCAAGTACTTTTCGCCAGAAGGCGGAAATTGCTTAGAGCAACAGAGTCAAACTAGAAGCTTCTCACCGTAAATTCATTCCATCTCATGTGTGCTGAGATGTGCTACCGAACCTCACGAGCGGGGGTTGAAACCTACCTTTCTAGTGGAGCCTACGACCTACACTCAACGAACCTCGGGCTCATAAAAAACTATGATGAGTCGATCGCAAGCTTCCGAAACTTTTTTGCAATTGAAACCCTGTCATGGAGAGAGATATTGACAACACGATACATGTCCTTCAGCCTTGTTCTTATCCTCGACTTTGCCGCGAGGCTGTACCTCTTCTCCGACGATGGAAGGACTTCGCCGGACGCATATAAGCTCTCAGCCTTGCGGTGATCAAATATATCATCAGACATTAATAGTACTAAAGTATTTGTACTTTTGATAATGCAGCTCTTTGATCATCTTTCCGAGCCTGCTGTGACGGTGAAAAGCGCCATGAGCGAGTATGACAAAACGACACTCAAAGGATGCATTGGGATCCCGTGCCGTTGTCGGAGATTAGCAACCCACCGACCGCTGTCAGGGCGAAATTGACTTCGATGATTAATGCAGCTAACAACTTTTATTCTTACGTACATCACTGGACAGGTACAAGTACTGTACATTCCAACTATCATGACGGTCTCCATTTAAATAATCCTACCTCATCCGCTATCGTGGTTAATATTACTTACGACGAGTAGACCACGACCTCCAGCAGCAACTTTGCGACATCCAGAAGTCAGCTCCGTAACATGTTCGATTGCTCAATTTCTATAAGACTAAGATTAGAAGAGAAACAGTTCCGCAACCCCCTTTCCGCCAATCCAGATATCCGCGCAGCCCGATGGCCACTGCGAAACCTCGCATGCCTGTGCCATGTCTCCACTACCTGCTCCCATCTTCCAAGTCTTCGAGAAAAGCTGATGTGGATAGTAATCAGTTTCTAGCAAGCCTACTAGCATTGACCCCCCAGTTTATTGAGGTCAAGCGTCTTGAAAACCCCACTCAACTTCACGCCTTCCTTCTCAGTGCAATTCCTTACTGTGCTTATCGTCAGCATAATACCTTCAAAATACCAGGTGCTCGCGAGTGATCATTGGGCTTCTAGCCCTCACTCATTCAACAAAGAAGCACTTACCAGCATACTCGATATTGTACACCGCAACCCCCTTCTGATCCTGCCACGACTTATACACCCCGCACTCGTTCAACGCGTGGCACTGCTCGTTGACCGCGAAATCGACTTGGCTGCCGACGCCGGGGAGAAGGTCCATTGCGTTCTTGAGACCCATGGCCATGCCGTTTTTGTGCGCGAGGTCGGCGAGCCAGAGGACGTAGTCGCGGTACACGGATGCGTCGAATTTGTAGCCGTCTTGGTGGGGGCCGTTTGTGGTTGTAGGAGCCTGGAGACTTGTTAGAAGGAGTGGACAGAAGTGATGTACTCGATCAATGACGTACGAATCCGTCGACATTGTCGGGGTCGATTGCGTTGCAGCCCTTTTCTTTGGCGTAGAGGACGCGCTTCGTCATGATATCTCGGACGTTCTTGCTGGTGACGTTGAGCCAGTTCTCTCCGGGCCAGGTTTCGCCTGGTTCGGTGCCGGTCATGTTCTTGCCGTAGTCGTTGGGCCATTTGAAATCGTTTGCGTCGTCGCGCCAATCTTCACGACTGCCCGCGCTGAAGTAGCAAATGACCTTTTTCTTGTCGGCTAGTTTCTGGATGAAGTCTGCGTCGTTTGCCGTGTTGTCATAGAGGTCGATGTCGATGACCTCTTGGGCAATGTTTTGGAAGTCATTGAGGGTGTACCCTTCGTTTTTGAGGACGATGTCCCAGCTGCTACCCTTTGGAAACTGGGTGATATCGGCACGCTGTTGCAGCGGCTTCGCGGAGCTCGCAGTCGCGAGGATAAGAGCGGTGCTAATGAATGCGTACATGATGAGAGATTGGAAAGATTCGAGAACGAAGAAGTAATCTGGGGCTTTGTTGAAGGCCAAGTGCAAAGTGATGGTCGATGTGGTATGAAAGTTGAACAAGTGGATGGGTTTTATAGATCATTCAGGTTGTCCTCTCTCTCATGTTGACTAGGTCCCAGCTTTGCAAGCTGTTGCGCAGCATTGGTCCAGGTGATCACGGAAGGTTGCCCTGGTCTCCACGCGTTTCCCCCGAAAGCGCAGCATGTTTCATTCACAGGCCACTACTAGGCCACTACTAGGCCAAAGCACAAGCATTGGGTGAAGAGTCTGAATCGAACAAGCATTCACCGAAAACCTGGTTGGCACATGTGGTTGACACGCCACAGCGCCACCAACACCCTGTCATCTTCCTTCGCAAAGCACTTGTCGGAAAGGCTGCATCGAGTAATCCATCCGCAAATGTGAATGTAATCCACGGGTCGCAAAGCCACGTGGGATGTAATGTTCAAAACCTGGCCAGTGAGTCCTCGCTGAAGGAGTAATATTCATGGAAGATACCGTGCGCCTGAATCTTTTGATGCAAGAAGGAATGGGGCGTTCGTCTCATCTTGGATGAACGGCTGGCTGATATGCAGCAAACGCTCCGCCCCATAAGATCTGACAAGATCTGTGCGACGTTGGATCCTGGTGGTTGGTGTTAATCTCCTAGCCGCGTCGGCGGGCTATCGGGAAGCTGTGCCTACTTGAGCCCAGTCAATCTTATCTCGACCTGGACGATTCTCAGGCGTGCGATGCATGAATTTGGATACGCAGAACAGGCTAGCGCGGGTCCGTGTGGGGTACTGCTTATTCCACGGAAAGTTGTAAGCGTGGAGAAAGGCTGAAGAAAATAAGCGAAACATCAAAAGAGGTGGATATCATTCAAAACTTTTAGTGGTATCGATTCATGCATTCACTCCATCGGCCGAAACCTCACCTTGCCTCCTCATAAGCAGGCGGAAGTGTATCCAGATCCTCTAAAGGGCTTGGCTCACCGAACAGTGATACATTCGTATTATCCATGGGGCTTGCGTGATCAGCTTGGGGGGTCGAAGCATCAAGCCACGCACGCAATGGTTCCATTGACCAGGCAGTTGCGGGCAAGTTCTGCATGTCGGGAGGCATCCATGGGCTCCTTTGCTGCTTATGCGACGTCTCTGCTTCGCTTGCTAGAAAAGGTCAACTCGCGAAATCAATGAGAATATTGAACTGTTACATTTGCCCGCTCCTTTCCTCGACATGTTTAGAAATCTCGGGAATCCACTGAGAGGATATTCTTCATTGTTCTCCAGCCTCAAGATGCCATGAATCAACGTCTCAGGGTTGAAAACGGGCACGAGCAGGTTCAGCACAGGGAATATCTTCTCCTGTATCATCTTTTCAAGCGTGCGTGAAGGAATGGGAAATTGCTGTGAGGCGTAGCCATCCTCCCAAAATACAAACTCTGCATGACGGAATGGCCCGTTCTTGAGGGCTGCGCCAGTCTCACGAACTGGGGAGCTGCCATCGAGCAACCGACAGCGGACACGTACTGCAACGTAATTAGCGTGTGTTGCTTGCGCGGGTGACTCGATACGAACCTGGAATTAGCGCCTCGCCTGCCGGAGTGTCTTGCACGGGGTCATCGGTCTCGGCAAAGAATAGCGTGGCGAAGAGCTGTGATGCGAGTTTTTTGATGATGCTCAAGTCGGTTGCTTCTCGAATTAGCGTTTGAAGCTCCGGTATCGCCGACACATCGTCCAATTCGGGCAAAACTTCTAGAACTGGATTCAGACTGATGAAGTTTGGTCGTGTATAGTGTTCATGATTTTCCCACGAGTAGTCCGTAAAGATCGACGTGGCATCATCTCTTGTTTTGCGTGTCCATCGGGAAGCCTTTGTTTTCTTGCTGTCCAAACTGGCTATGGAGGGCGTTGGGTTCGGATACGTTCTGCCACAACCAAGCGAGAGAAGAACGTCTGGGAAATCCTTTTGGATACCAGTATATACTGCTTGGCATTCACTTTGAGCTACCTCGATGAGAAATCCCTCAGACATATCTTTCTGAAAGAACAGCGGACCGAGGCGTGGGTCAGTGTAGTGCTTAAAAAGATCGGTATGTGCCATTGCGGCTCGTGCGCTAAAAGGACATCAGTTATTTGACTTGTTTTGCACAGACAGGAAATTCATACATCTCCCATATTCGTGGCTCAGCCGTATAATCTACGACTGGATACAGGGTGTAAGGAACTGCATCAGATGTTAATGGCAGACTCGCTATGCCGTGGTGCGCTTACGCTGAGGAGATTGACGCCGCCGATAATTAGAGAACAGGACTTTGCGGCCAGTGGCTGATGATGTCAGAACAGCGAGTCGCGTGCTTTGCGCGATTGGATCTATAGTCGGTGGGGTATCAATGATACGCGGCTCAGATTGAAATAACGCGTTCAATGATTCGTCCAGTATCTTGGAGCGATACTTTGCGTGCGAAGATTTCGTCGGGCGCAGCGAGACATTCGGGAGTCGCTGAGTATTTCCTCTTGTGAAAATCTTCTCGACGAGGGACATGACGTGCGTCTCGCAATCAGCGAGGCTCCAGCCGCTCGTGACAAGCCCTAGCGCAATCACGCCACCGGTGCTGTTTGTAGTCAGCTGGTGTTTATAGTCGTCGGGGAGAATGACACACCCTTCCCCAATGATCATGTCGAAGAATGACTGAATTGGTAGCTTCCCGCCAAGTTCTGCTTCGATCAATTTTAGAATTTCGACTTGGATGATGCTACGAATGCCTCCACTGCCGAAGGATTAGCATCGACTAATAAAACAGCGAACGGAGGACGCACTTCGCTAACGCTAGCACCCTGACCCCCATTGTGTCCGACCTCAAATACACTGAACGTGTCAAAGATCTTCGCCTATGGTCAATTCGAATCGGGCATTCGACATCGACAACGCTAACACCCTTTGCCACGCTGTAGGCTAGAATGCAGTCTCGGCAAACCTACGCGCAGGCCACAAAGTCAGCGAAGTTTATTAAATAAGGGCATTAGGTGTGATTATTATTGCCAGGGAACGTCCTCTGAAGCAGCACTAAAGTGATTTTCAAAATGGCCATCCCGAGGGAAAGGCAACTAGTACACGCCATGGTCTTACTCACCATGTGCCCACAAGGGAGCAATGCCTCTGGCGTTCCGAAGAGGCAGCAAA
This sequence comes from Polyplosphaeria fusca, assembly GCA_010093805.1. Lineage (NCBI taxonomy): Eukaryota > Fungi > Ascomycota > Dothideomycetes > Pleosporales > Tetraplosphaeriaceae > Polyplosphaeria > Polyplosphaeria fusca. Next base: position 66,384 of record ML996257.1, on the reverse strand, counting down.
TACAGAACGAAGTGTACCGTAAGCCGACTGCTTCCGTGTTCCTTTGAGGAAGGTGAGGCTGCACTATTCCGTCCTCGTCAATTGGCAAATAGTGCGATGCGAGTGCATCGTCGCGATGAATTGTGGAAGCACTCTCAAGGAGACTGTGGCCCTGCCTGGTCATATGCGCTAACTTGTCCATGAAGAGTCGAAACCAAATATAGACATTGTCCAAAACTTGCTTGCGATCACGTTCGAACGAGAAGCTAGACTCGTAGGACCCTCTTGCAAAGACCCTGCCATCGGTCAATTGGTGACCTTTTGCGGCATGTCCGCTGCGAACGTTGGCACAACGCATAATGACGGCTGCTGCTCGAACACTTTGCTGAAAGGACATGTTGTCCATGTATGCTTGTAAATGCGGTGGTATAGGCCCTTTGACATAGAACTCGCATGGCCAGTGGTGGTCGCCAAACTCTTCCAATGCTGCATCGACCTGGGGAATGTATTGCGCAATAATCCGTTCAGCGGTGCCTGAGTTGAGTTAGCAGCGCCGCGACTGCAGAGAAGCACGAACCTTTTATCTCATTGCGCACTGCATCTAACATGATACATGAAGCGATAAGACGTTCTAATTTCTCGAGAATCTTGGTTGCCTTGGGTCGCGGTTTCTTTTTCGACATCTCCACGGCAAGGCTGAGGATACTCTCTCCGAAAGTTGAAGAGAGTCTACGATTCAGATAAGAGCACTGGACAAAATCGAACGGGACGTCTATGGTTGTGCAGAAATGGTCGAAAGCGTGGTTGAGGTAAGCTTGAAACTCGAACGCATTTAGTAGCATGCGCGTTTGTGCCTTCACGTTCCTACCCAAACGACAGCCGCGCTCGATCTCAAAGTAGAGCTTTTGCGCCTGCGCATCAAGAAGCTTCGGCCTTCCATTCGTAGGTAGTCGAATGACCTTCGCCAAAGCGTCAGTGTATCAGATTTCAGATCAGGCCATGAGCCTCACCCTCAATGCACTGTAATAGCACAGCATCAAGTCCTCGACCGTGTCGACCTTTTTGCCCCTCTTTCTCCAAAGTTCGGCATAGCTCGAGAACTTCACATTCTTGTTGACCGTGTTCGCTAAAGATTCAAGCAACGATTTGGTGGACATCTCAACATCCCACAGTTGGGACTCGACGTCGCTTTCGGTCGCATTGAGTGCGAGAATAGCGTATGGCAGTATAGGCTGGTTGTATGTCGTTTCAATGGCCACCGATCCCCATTCTAGAAGCCGTTCCAAGACACCCTCGATGGCCCTTGCATTTTTAGCTAGTGAAGATAACTCAAAGTTATCGTTCTCACCTTGGATTCCGATGCACAAATACCACGACATCAGAAAAGGCGAACAAGACACGCGGGTAAAGTTGTCCAACAGCATACTCCCTTGTTCTCTTCAACTTGGAGGTCATCCACTGCACTTCGCGTTCCGTATAATTCTTGGATGGCAAGTAGTCAGACTCGGAACCAAAAGAGTCGGACTCTCGCTTTTCTCTCGTTTTGCGAAGCGAGGCCGCAAGCGGTTCTCGTTCACCACCATCTAGCCCTTCTGAGTCGGCATAAAGAATGGGGAATTCTGAGCCAGCAGTAAGAGGATCGGCGTATAGATGCACGTCCTCAGATGTTGGGAGGTCACGCCCTGCAATTCCGGGCACTGGCGATGGAAAGTTTTGCACCTGTCCCGACCATTGATTGAATTGAACGAGGAGCTTGATGAGAGTGCTCTTTCCGGCACCAGTCTGACCAACAAAGGACACTAGACTTGGTATGCAACTGGCGTTTTGGTCATCACCTTTGATACCAGGTTGTTTACGTTGCTTGAAGAGGCTGTGATGGCTGGATGTTGCTAGATCGGCAAAGCGTCCGTGATCACGAAACATAAACGGCCGCCCATCTTCTCTCTCCCGCTCTAGACCTGCAAAACATCAACTGCAAGCTCTGCACGCCTTGGACGGCGAAAGTTGTCTTACCAAACCAGGCCGTGACCTCATCATCCTTGTGGAGCCTATCCAGGGTTTTCTCGTCGCCTGCATATGAAAAGACGGTCTGAAGGCGATTGACCAATCTGAGCTCAGTTTTCTCGTGGGGAATCTGACCTGGCGCAAGGCGTTTCTTCCGATGCGCAGGCTGGCGATCCCAGCAGTCTCTGCATAGATGGCATTGGCAGACGTTACAGAAGAAGTCGGAGACGATTTCCTCGCAGTCTTCACAAAGCTCCGTGTCTGAGATTGAGTCGAGGGCACCTACATCGCCCGGTTCCACGGCGTCGGGCGGTTGCATATTTCCGACCTGTACGTCGACGTGTTGGCTGTCTGGTGCAGAAGATAAGGAGCGGAGTTTGCAGGCAAAAGCAATGAGACCACGCGATCGGGATGGCGCGGGTAGAGGACACGGGAGGCAAGCCAAGGCGAGACAGCCTTGCCAGCTGCAACTACCGCCTCAAGACAGTGGCGATTATCGTCCTTGAACTGACGGACAAGACATGGAAGAGACCTCCTGGCAGGCTTCGCGTCCGTCTTATCATGGTGGCCAAGCTTGGCAAGCGATGGCTATCGCGACCCCGGGCTCTGTCGATCCGAAACGCGATACTCTGAGCGCCGCGTGCAGGCGCCTCATGCATACGTAGCCGAGCCATCCAATGGGTGGCGGTGTCGACAAGGCCTGCTGGAACAGCATAGAGTGAGTGGCCATGTCGAACGTCGATGCTACGGTAGTGTGGAGAGGTGAAGACGTCTAGGAAGGAACTAACGTTACCGGTACGTTACCCCACGACTAGCGCCGAGGTGCGTGGCTGCCTATTTTGTCGTTGGCTCGGCCCGTTTCCGCCATTTCCTTCCTTTTAAGACGGTCGGACTCGGCAGCATTGGAAACAATCCTGCAGGCAGCATGTGTACCGGCCTGTCTCATCACGCATGCTATCTCATCGGCCATGGCCGCCGGAACGTTGCCGTGTCGTGCTAGGCCGAAAGAGGGAGCACCTGCGTGCAGCGCCCAAGTCACATCCTAAGCTTATGCAGATGTCGAGTCAGGGACATAGAGAGTGCGAGATGCCTGGGGGAGCATGCAGGTACTAGAAAAGTGGAACAGCCGGTATGTTTGCAGGCCCCAGCGAGAAGTATCGAGAATTGACTACCGGTAGCACACGAATAGGCACACCTCGTATTGTGGCGCGTTCTTCAGCGCATCGTCAGGCTTTCTCGTTCTCCATCCATCATTTCTCCGTCCATCACACCGTAAACATAACTCTCTCCTACGCACCCGTAGTCTGTCTCGCCATCGCGCCGCACCACAAGCGGCATCGTGCATCCCAATGCCACGATGACCTCATCTCCAAGTCTTGCATGAGCCTGCACAATTCCGATATGGCCGCTGTCAAGAATAGCCAAACGTCTACCATGCGAGACTATGAGGCGGAGTCGATACTCCTCAGCTTTCATCCCCAATATATCCATTGGAGAGAAGAGACGCGCGTCCGCAATAGAGCTCTGGTCGTCGCTTTTATTCTTCAATTGCTCTTTTTCTCCATCGTGGTTGGCCTCGCCACTTTCGTCATCTGTCATGAGCTCATCGCTCGTATTGTCGTGCTCTGTTCTATTATCCACGTCCTCCTCTGGCATCGGCTTCATGATTCTGTCATTCCGGTCACCGATCAAGGTGCGGCAAAATACTCCCAGTACATTCTCCTTTCCATATTTGGCTTCCACCGTATTCCAGTCAGGGCATTTCAAGACCAAGTTCGCACCATCGATTGAAGGTCGTCGAAGCACTGTTACTGTACCCTTCCTCATCTGTCATTCCGAGCGTGTCTATGACCTCGAGGTCCTCCCTTACCATACCGCCGTCGATCTTACTAAGATAAATTATAGTTCCTACGCGGGAAACGCTGATCGATAGGCTTCCTGCCGAAAATTTTGCGCTGGCCAGGCTGTCTTTGGAAGCGTTGTATTTCTGGAACTGCGCAGTCGGGGAGTTGATAAAGTCATTGCCACCTGTATATCGATCCCCGATGCATAAATTTGACACCATCCGATTTGTACTCCAGTCTGGAACCCAACTCGGAAGGTTTGTTAGGTTCGTGGGGAAGCGAACTGCACATCATGTCAAGGCTCCCGTAATGGTTTACCCACTTTCGAAACAGGTCAATGAATATCTCTTGCGGACTCAATATGTAGGATGGTGTCAATCCGATGGCTTCCACATCGCTAGCAAGCCCATCTAAACCATAGATCTTATCTCGAGGGTCAGTTGCCATGCAGTCCCGAGACCAGACCAGCAGCTCAAGCAATGAAAGGCCAGGCAGGCTTGGGTCAACGTTTCGACACTGTGACATTCGTATGCCATCCAGATATCCCTCGGTTGACTCTCTGGAATAAGATGTCTAGATTTTGGTTTTGAATGCGTGCCAGTCCTCGCCAATGGCATTTGCTGTAACTAGAAGTCCAACCAATCCGCACAAAGCTCGCCTCGTCTCACCACCGCCCGATCTTGCCACGCTAGTAACGCTTCTTGGATCACCCAAACTCTCGTCCACCATGGCTGTTCGAATAAACGGTTTACAGCACGCAGCAGCTCCGGACAACTCTCCATCAACACCAAAGTAAGCTCGTCACTCTCCCCGTAAATGAATCTTTTAGCAACGGCTCTTTCCGTGCCAGAAACCATCTTGCTCAATTTTTGAACGAGCAGCATTGCCTTGGCGTCAAACTCGTCCTCCTCTTTCCCAAGCCATATTTCAACACCAGTCGCCAATGAAAAAATATCACGCATGCGTAAAATTTGCGCGCCCCTTTCTTTCTCGTCCTCTTGATTGATACATACAGCGTCGATCCAGAGGGTGCGACTCTCATCAGAATCCCTCATGTGCTGAAGAGCGTCGTGCAGATTTGTTGTGACATCTAGCGACACCTCGTTGACAGTTATAGCCTTCCGGATCTTTGCGTCTCTCCAAGTGTAGGACAAGGCTGTGAAAGCCAAGCCTGGCGCGAGTTCATCGTGGTACAACTCGCAGCGTACCTGAGCGTCGAACTCGTCTGGTAAGAGAACAAGTAGGCGTATTTCGTTGGTTTCGGACGTGAGCGGAGAATATAGTGCCATGATTACTGGTATTTGGAGTGACTGAAATGATCCACCCGGCGGTGTCCTCTATAGGGCTGAACGAAAAGCTTACGTCAGACCACATGTGTAGCCTTGCCCCGCGTTCACATTTCTTTGTGAGATGCTTACCCGGTTATCCACTTCCAAAGTTACGCGAGAAAGATGTTGAGAGATAGATCTTTTTGGAAAATGAAGAGACGAACACAGAACAGGGGAGTCGGAGTCGCATGTTTGGCACTACATGGGACGCAGAGCAGAATGGATTTGAAACGTCATCGCAAGATTGATTCTAAAATCCATGCCCAATATGCAAAATGTAAATACAAGAAGTGGCGTCGTGAAAGACTCATTGTATTACCAAAGAGCCATCCAACATCATCTAACCAGTCCAGACAGCGGGGCCGGGGCTGACGTACTTGAAGGCTGTGTCGTAAATAGCCTTGGAGAAAAGAGAGTCGCTGCAGAGTGTTAGAAATGTGCGCAAGACATCCACCAAGACATTACTTGCCTGAGCTTGTATGCGCCCGGGAACGAAACACCTGGTGGGTTCGCACTGCCGCCGTTCTTGACATTGACCTGGAAGCAGCTCACGTACGGCTGCGGGTTGCCGGCTCCAGCATGTAGCGCAATAGCCTCAGCACGAACGAGGTACTGGCCGGATGCGAGAGACTTGGGGACAGTGAAAGCTCGCTTTCCACAGTTGGCGTTCAGGATCTCAGTGCCCCACGATTTGGTTGTGCCGGTGTATCCGTCCTCGGCGACCTTGAAGAATGAGGCAGTCTTCGCGGTGGTTGCGTCCGACACTTTGGCCATGTAGATCAGCACGGGACCGTAGTGGTTTCCGCCGATGGCAGGGTCTTTGCAGGCGCGTGCGCCAGGTTGTGCGTGCATCTCGACAGTGAGGGCGGATCCGGCTATTTCGAGTTAGCGAATGTCATCGCAAAAATTGATAGACTCAATACAAACCATCGACATCGCAAAGTGTTGAAGACGTCTTTGGGCTGATTCCGCAGAACATATCGGCGCTAGACAGGCTGGAGATGGGGTTGTTGTTCAACACGACCCTGGTGCAGGACGTGTCCTTGTCCGTAGAGCCAACCCAAAGATCTTGCCATGTCGAGTGTGCTGAGACGGTGCCGATGGCAGCGAGAATGGCAAGTCCGGCCTTCATGTTGCCGTTTTCTCTGACTTCAAGCGATCGGGTTGATGTGCAAAAACAAACGTGAGTAGAGAATGAATAAAGCAACACCAACCCGCGTGGTACCTTTCACTATTTAACCTCCTTGGTGATATACGTGCCGCCACACCCGCCCTCTGATAGATTCGGGCTTGTGGCCTCCGCCGTTCTACTTGCGCCTGGTCGCTACCACATTCATAATCTCTGCCAATGCAATTTGATTGATGCCAAATATCGCATTTCGGGCACCTGCCGTTTGTTTCTCTCGGGCACCACTGCTTCCCGGAAAATTGAGATTAATCGCGTCCGACTGGGCGTGGTATCCTTGCGCGGCCGGCAGATAGATTGTGGGGTGCAGATAGATAGCTGGGGTAATATGGGGTGCTTGGCAAAAGAGCCACGCGATCGAATTGCGCGCAATTGCCAGGGAATAGTATTGGGTGATATAGTGTAAATGCGGGACGTTTAAAAAGCCGTTTTGCTTTGTTTGGTTTCGTGGAAACGGCGCGTGGATGATTTCGATCGAGGCTGAAATGGCGATGGCGGGACGAGTGAAGGGATGTTATCGCAAAATCGATGGCGCAAAGGACCCGCTCTCTCATGTTGAACTCATACGTACTCTCTCAACCTAAATATAAGCATGCTTGCTCCGAGTTTCTTTCACCTGAAGTCATCTGAAGGTGTGCTTTTCTTTATTTGCGTCGAATTATTTCCATCTTGTAATGCGACCCCTGCAAATCCGACACCTCCTGCGTTTTGTCTTCACGCTTGAGGACTCTTGACTAAACTTTAGCATATTCATATTGTCCTCTAGCTGAAGCCAACTGCGTTACCGCCAGATGCGCTTTAATATCGTTGTCACAAGCACGGAGGTCTTCAAGTATATCGACAAGCTTCATCGACAGCAGTTGAACAGGGTTTCTTATCAAGCTGCTGTCGAGAGCTTTATCATCTCCTGGTCGAAGATCTTTGGTCAGGGCCAACCTTGACCACATGGACATAACTTTACCAGGGCGTGTCCGTCACGACCTGAGCTTTCGATATACAGGGTAGGAGTGCACATCGATCGATTGACATGGGAGGGAAAGGTTATGTAATTGATGGAACAGCCAACATGAAACAATTTTCAGGCCACGCCGCACAGGTAATGTGATAAACGAAAGCATATGAAGCTGGGCCGGCCGTTTTCGCTCTTATCGATATCTGCCCTTATCGATATCTAATCGTGCTTTGTGTCCAATAGAGGACTGACAGAATAGAATAGGACATTTGATGACGTCATGGTACCAAACTCGACATCACTCGTTCCTCGTTCGTGACGATAAAGGTGGCCTTGCAATCCGGAGCTCATTCCACTGCTTCTGTCTCTAGAAGTAGTCTCTTTCTATCGTCCCCAGATAAAGCCCCTGGCATGTCGCTCTCGTACATCCACCTACATCTTTTGCCTCCGACTTCAAGCGTGTATATTATTCCTGGCACCATATACCGGACATCCGAACCAAAAAAATTCGTCGTCGGCTGCGTCGCGAAAGTGTATTGCTGGCAGGCCCCTGAGCCGGTTGTTTCTTCGCGGATCGCGGTACGAAATTTTTTGCGAATAATGCCTGTAGCGGCGTATGAGGGCCCATATCGGGCGAGGCTCGATGGATTCGAATGGAACTCGTGGCATTTCGTTTCCCATCGCTGCCAAACGCTAGGTCGTTGGAGATGAAGGTGGTGAGAAGGGACTGAAAATGCCATGTAAGGTGCTCGGCGCGATGACGCAAAGTGGCAACTTCACTGCTGTGCCGCAAACCTCACGCTGGTATCACTAAGCCACAAACAGTCACAGTTCTATATCCCATGTGATCTTTTTTATTATGTTGTGAGCCGCATATGTTGTTAACTAATGACAGTGTGCCAAAGACACTCATGCATGCATCGGACGAAGGAAGTATACACTTCATTGCAGTATGAATACAGCAACCGGAAAGTCCAAAAAAGACACTCATGCTACAAAGTTCGCAACTCTAGTAGCGGCACCGACTTAGCAATTTAACGCTAAGCAGTTGGAAGTTACTCCTCAAGTCCATCAAGAGCAACACTTTGAATATAAAAGGAGGCGCAGGTGTATCCAGATGTCTGATGCAAACCTTCCTCGATCTCTTATTCAGCCTTCCTTGAACTACCTCTCCACATTCAGTCCAGAATCATTCATTTCTCAAGCCTTATCTTCATTACACTCGCTCTCGGTCTCGCGATCGCGATACCCATCCAACCCATCGCCGAGAATACGGCTTCTGTATGTGGATTGCAGCCTTCCACCACTCACGTTCCAGCATTTTCTGATCATACACAGCTTGACGCACGAGTTGCAGTTAGCAGCGCAATATCTGTCCGTTCTAGCGTCCTAGATACATTTAAAAGTTGCCTGCCTTTTTGACCATAGCTAACCTAATGCACCCATCGAAAAGAGAAATGATGAGGGTAACTTGCTTTCAAAGCGAATCTGCCGCCTCGGTTGCAAGAAGGTGATCGCACCCGCCGGAGAAGAAAGTACGGAATAGCTCTATTAGAACGACCTCCTATTGCATTCACTGAACAGTCACTACCATATCCTTGATGCAGAATTAGCAACAGTCATTACCGCACTCCAAACGAACCGATACCCTCATCATCCATACCATCCAGCCCCCCTACTCCTCCCCCGCCCCCTTCGCCCCCGGAAACCACTCCACCCTCTCCTCCCCCCCCTCCCCAAAATACACAACCCTCCCCCCCTCCAAATACGCCACATAATCCGCGACCCCCGCCTCCTCCACCACCTTCTTGCTAAACTCGATATAATTCCCCTCCCCCCTCTGCGCCCTGCGAATAGCCTCTACCAACTTCTCCTCGTTCCACTTGCTCCCAAATTTGTGCTCGTGCGAGGCAGGGAATGGAGCAATGTGTACGGCATAGCCGTGTGTGGCCGAGGCGTAGGATGTGATTGTGCGGGCGAGGAAGTCGACGCGGTAGCGCGTTATGCCGAGGAAGAGGAGGTTGGAGACTACGGCTGGGAAGGGGTGGCCGGTGGGGGAGTGGACGCG
>ML996257.1:0-57013 GCA_010093805.1 Polyplosphaeria fusca | reverse complement strand
GCTCTACACCCACCACCCAGCCGCCATCAGGCCCTGCCAAGCTGAGGCACTCAGCCAGGGCACCAATCATATGGTCGCTATTGTGGGATAGGATACGCGGTGGTCTATGCAGCTCCCAACCCCCCCTGTCTATAGAGCCCATGCCGGTGTTCCTCGACGCGTCGCCGGCCATCACGCGTACTGTGCACGCACACGCATGCACGCGCAGGGGTCTGGGCACCCGCCAGAGAGAACCCCCACTGGCTGGAGCCGAGGCGGCCAATGGCCGGCTCGGGTGGTTGGTTTTGAGGTAGGCATGGGGGTGGGGCCACCGTGGTTGGTATTGAGGCCGACGGGCACGGCTGGTTTCGGGTCGATTGCATTGGATAATAAACGTCAGGGCCAGCATACTTAGCATGTCGTCGTGGGACGTCAGACTGTTTTGCCCAAATAGATTTAGCCTTGCTGGCTCCCACCAAAGCTCGAAGGGACTCTGGTTGACAGCGTTCTGGTCTGAGAATGGATCGTTGCTGGCCAGAACGTCGATGGCGTGCTGGGCCATGTGGAGCGCTCTTGGCCAGGCATCTTTGATCTTGGGATGTTCGTCGCAGCTCGGGTGCCAGGTGGGGTCGGCCCGCTTCACAGGACGATGCATCTCTGCTGACTTGTGGATATGAGGGAGGGAAGCTGCGAAAACCGTGAGAGAAAGGGCCTGAGAGACGAAGTAGGCGGCGAAGAGCTGCTTGAAAGTCATCCTTGAAGTGACCTTGGACGAAATGCACAGAAAATTGGAAGATTGGGCGCGGACAGAAGCTGATGAAGACTTATTGCCGCGTAGGTGGAAAGGCTCTAGGCGGATTAGTGCCGCATAGTGTTGGGGATTCTAGGCGCAGAGTCCCTTGCGAGACATACTGTTTATGTCTCTGTTCAACAGTACAGTTTCAGAATGGCTACGCTGATCTTCTCCCTAAATTTAGCTGGGATGGTCTTGTAGGTCTCGTATTGTGATACGCGAGGCAAAAACATGGGGCGGAGCAGCAGTAGGTCGGCCTGTCATTGGCTGCTCGACGAACTAACGTTTGTTTCGTAGTATTTTAAGCTTTTCACGACTGTAATCTCCGCCTGGGGGCCAGCCTGGTTGCTCGTCATTGTACTGCTCATCTTATTATGCCCCCGAATAGATGAAGAGGCCCACTTTCCCTCGTATGCGTCGGGGGCCTTATGTACGCAAGAGGCTGATCATCACTCAGTCTTTTCTCCCAAAATCTACAGCTTTCATACTCAGTGTTCAGTCTCGCCATCCAGACAGGTACCTCTTGCTTCTGCACAGTCCCTCCACAGTCGATCGGTCTTCCTATCAACCTCGAGCGCATCAACTTCCTGCATCATCATCATGGCGTACATTACACGCTTTTCTTCTGTTTTCGTTGCGGCCCTTACTTTCAGTTCAGCGCAAGCCGCAGATTGCAATCTTGCTCAACCACGTCGAGCCGGCGACCCTTCAGGAACGGCTATAGCGTCAGACCTCCGAGGGCAGGATAACAAACTCCTGCAAAACGTGTGCAACGGAGGCTTTCCCCCAGGGAGCGATACCATCTCGACCTGGAATACGGGAAGTCAAATATACAACGTCACACGGTTTGATAGCAGCCAACCCCTGCAGTACTGCTTCGATGCCTTTGAGAATATCATCACGCAATGCATTGAGAATGAAAATTACTGGGGTGGAGACTGGAAGGTTGGGAACGAAATCTACGCTATCTACGATTCTTCGTGGCCGGAGCATGTTCTGCAAGCGGAACTTGAAAGCTCTCCCAGTAGTCCAGCGCAGGATGTTTCTTCTTCTTCCGCACCAGATCCACCAGCTGGTGCTACCGTCTTAACCACCACGATAGACGGTTCACCCATCACCCAGACTGTAAGTTGATTAGCTACGTTTTGTGCATGAACAATGCTGATCACGAACATAGTTTGTTCCAACTACCATTGCAGATGCCTCGCCTACCACCTCAAGCACCACAGTCGACGGTGTGGTGGTCCCGCTCATCATCGGAGCTGGAGGTGTTGCCTGGAGTAGGTCGTTCCCTAGCTTCCTTGTTCTTTGAATTAACGCAACCTAGTTCCTTTCGTTCCCGTCGGTGGTGCTCCCCCCGCTGCGATAACACCGCCCGCCAACCTTCCCGGCGATGACAACGACGATGGCAACAATGACCCTCAAAGCAGCGTATCGGAACCTTCCAGCAGCTCCTCGTCGAGCTCCTCTTCGAGATCTCTACGTGCTCCCGATGACATTTTCCCAGCAGATGCTGGAACCGCGACATTCGACTCTGGCGCAGCGGCGCAAATTGTGTTCTTCGGGGCTACGGCACCGACACCGACTTCTTCGAGTAGCAGTGCGGCTCCGGCGGAGCCCACGGTGGATCCGAATGCTGAGGCTAAGAAATTGTGCCATGAGAAGTGCGGCTCGAAGCCTGGGCTTACCACATCGGATGGGCAGTGGTGCTTAGCGAATTGCGGATGCTTTTTGGGCGCGGCGGGATGTTGAATCGTTTTTCTGATCGTTGATACATAATTAACGCTCCTTATAATGTTACTATGCTTCAGCAGTTGTTCCTTCCCTTTCTGCAAGCTCTTTCTCACCCGTGAGCTCTTCCGACTATTTTTTTCTCGCATTGTGCGATCTTTTCCTGTCCCATGTTTCGTTGCCGTATATAGACAGCATAGTATTCATTAGTGCATTAATGCGATTCTCGAGTGAACAGCCGCTGAACTTGAGGGATCGCGGTTTCCCGTTCTAGCTGTTAGCGCGTCACTCTTACACCCCTACCTGTGCTTGCAACTTCTATCTTCCGCGTCGCGACAACACTGTCGTATAAACTCGCGCTCGCTACGATCAGTGTGACGGCCTGGCACGCTGGCAGGTCACATGACCTCGTGGAGGCGCGACTACCTTGGGCTTAACGTTGTTCCGCGCCGAGGAGAGGCAAAAGGACGACAGACCTCTGTACGAATAGTTTCTTCATCTTAGTGTAGCTAAAATAGAGCCTACATACCCGATCAAGTCCCCTCGATGCGGGAGCCCCGGCGTCCGTTGGCACCACTACCACAGCAGCAGCGCGCCAATCTGATATACTAAGCTTTCTGACGAACGGCTGGGCAATTACTATACTAACTACTATGAGACTAGCCCTCAGCTCCGTCGTAGATCCATGGAGCTATGTAGCTCACGGATCTCCCTACTATCCGGATCTGAGATCCGTATGTTTCGAGCACTGACCACTGTGGAGCTCCATGGAGCCGTTGCTCAGCTGCTTACATGATCAACACTGCCCAGGGGTACACCAGTAGTATCCAATCGATGTTTTATCAACACAAGAAGACGTATCCACCATTCTATTCAAGGCCAGCGGTGATCCGTAACCTTGTGCTTATCATTCTATCTGCTCCAGTCTCCTTTCTGACCCTTCTTCATATGGCCCAGCTCAGCTCACCCTTCGAACTCCACGCCCCTCTTCCCACTCGGACAACCTGGGTTCACGTCCTTTAGCGGCATTGCCATGACATACCTCCATCCCTTCTTCTGGATATTCTCATCATTGATGACGCCATCACTCCCATCAAAAAACCCCTCATCGCAGGCCGATAGAATGACATCATCGCCTTTACAATCCTTACCATCGAGCTCCCCTTTCTTGCTGAAGTTGATGCAGTTTTTCATCCCGATGCCGTCTTTAAACGCGGTATCCTTGAAATACGCATTGTGGATGATGAGGTCGCCAGGGAAGGGGTATGTCTTGAAGTTGGAAGACTGGAAGTTCAGTGTCAGATCGCCGATGCGTGCGTCCGAGACTTGGAGGTCCCTGGTAGGTGATAGGTGTGTTAGCATAGAGCCAGGGTACTGCGCAGTGGGGGCTGAAGGCGAATGCTTGACGATGGTCCCCACGACATGGTAACCAATGCGCTGGGCGTGCAAAGTTTGCGGATAGGGAAAGAAGGGAAGAGGAAAACATGACGTACTTGTCTGCGGGCACACCAATCCACGATCCCACTAGAGAATCTTTATCGTCACCTACACACTCTGTCAGTCCGTCCCATCTATGCATGTCGTTCCCTTCCTCCACGACACAGGGTCAGGCCTCCTAGGATAACACTCACAACGCAACCAAGCACTGATGCTAACATCAGCCTGCTTGGTCGGATTCACGGTTCCTGGAATCCCGGTCACCGAGAAAACACAGGTGTTCTTGATGGTGGCCTCGGTTATTGCGCCCTTGACGCCACCATGCAAAAGGTCCTGTGATTGAGAGTTAACATATGCATCAATTACTCTCAGGGTTTTGTGGGGCAGGAAGGGAGGCATGGGGTGTGATCGGGAGTCATACCATCCTTTCCGGAGCGGTGCCTAATCCCAAACCGAGGAGGCCGACGCGAATAAGGAGGGATGCGAAGAACTGGACGGCCATTTTGTAGGTGGCGATTTGGGATGCTGTGTTGAGAAGCTGAGTAGTGAATACAGTGGTGGCTCGAGTAGTGTCTCGATAGACTGAATTCAACGCGAAGAATAGCTGAAAGAGTGCCTTTTGTAAAGATGCCGCTGAAAGCTGGATGACTTTCTCTTGTTTCCGCCACGGATATCGCATATTTATACGTCTTCTTAGGACTAAATCAGAACTTACGACATGCTAGCATTGCCGAATCTCAAGCCCGCCCAACTCGGTGCCTTCCTGTGCATGATTTATTCGCATCCATCTGCCTGTAGACATAAGACGCAATACGAACTTTTGAGGTCATGTGGGGAAGCTGCGAAAATAATGCTGGACCCGAGTATTGGGGGCGGATGAGCCTCACTTGGTCGGAGATTTAACAGATCGGTCTTGTACATGAGATCTGGCGGCAGTTAACGGACGATTCAGTAATACGTTTCCCGGACGCCATCATAGTTACATTGATAAGTTAGCATCGTCTGTCGGTATCAGTAACACAGGGACTATAAATTCGAAGACATTCCACTTCGAGAATCTGATTTGACGCAGATCGGTGGCTTTGAAATATTGACTATGTCGAGGATTGTCACAGAAGGCGTACCTCAGCGTAGGATTTGAGATCTACGCAGCGAGGCGAATTTTAGGAGCGAGGCTACCTGGATACAGAACTAAGGCTTATGTGTACATGTTGCATTTCAGTCACGGTTCATCTTAATCTCGTTTCCTCATCCTTCGACCCGCATTCGAAACAAGCACGGACATGCGCTTGCAGACCCGAGTCGATGTTTTGTTTTTCTAATCCTTCAACCCGCATTTCAAACAGTCATAGATACGCGCACATAAAGTACAGCTTGGAGTTTATGTTTCGCGTTTCTGATCCTTCGTCCCGCCTTTGAGATAGATATCGGAATACAGCCATGTCTACCGGCATCTGGGGAGTCCAGCCCCTAAGTGCACCCCCTCCTGCATTGCATCTCCCATGCATTACATCCCCAATATTTATTTCTGTACTTCGACGAGACGTTCATCCACCCCTAAACCCTCCTTCGACCCACCACCATCCCTCAACGACGCCGGTACCCGATTAACCGCCTTCATCGCCCCACTCCCCACCCTCTCCAAAAACGTCTCCATATCCCACATCTCCTGCTCATCCTCGTTCCCCAAATACCCCATCCCCGCCAACATATCCCAGCTCTTGCGCGCCCACGCTTCAGCTTTCTTCCGCTCCCCAGCTAACATCCACAGCTTCGCCAGCAGCGCGTACTGATCCGTCAAAAAGTGCTCCAGCCCCTCGTCCTTGATCATCTGTATGCCCTCGATAGCCAGTCCAATTGCGTCAGAGTACTTGTCCGCGTTCCACATCTCGAGTATCTTGCTGTCGGACTGCGCGATGAGCGATCGGCGCAGATCGGACTCGGCTTTCGCGGTGGAAGGGAGGGTGCAGAGAGAGCATGTGCAGGTGAAGCCCCAGCGTCGCAGCGCGTGCGTTCGGTGCGCGAACGTTTGGCCGAGAGTGAGGTCTGGGTAAGTCAGTGGTGGAGGTGATAGGAGAGAGGGCGCGGGTACAAGAGACGCTGAGCTCCTCGCCGGCTTCGATGTCACGGTAGGTTTTGATGGCCATGCTGATGCCGGCGCGCGAGAAGAGGACGTAGGAGTTGGGACTGCAGGCGTGATTTATCCTCTTCGGAACGTTAGCGATTCTTCAATATGCTGCACAGGATTTCCTACCGATATGAGCGGGAATAGGTTTCGGAATTTTCGCCCAGTGACTTCGCTCCCGTACGCGTTGGTGAGCATGATGTCTGTTTCCAATTTCCCTTCGCCGTCGTCGTCGTCGTCTTCTGTGTCGCTCGAATCGTGCCCCCCGTGGTCACTGCTCATGGCTCGGACGATCTGAGGCCTTCGTAGCTGGTTGACGGCTTGTGCAAGCATAGTGCGTGCTTCTTGGGCTGAAAACGCTTTCTCTATCTCCATGTCTTCCACGACGCTTGCTTGGTCAATCATTACTGTCTCATATTTCAATATCTTCCTCGTAGCGAAGACTCCCAGACCTTTTCCTTCCACCTTTCGAACTTCGTATGGTGGGTCTTTTGTGAACAGTTCTTGCGCCTGTTGGTGTGTAAGAAAGTTGTCGAGCGGGTTGTCATCAAGAAATTGGAGCTCTTCGATGGTTTGCGCAGCTTCTGGTGTTGTGATGATAGATACGCCGGTTGGACCTGTCGTGTTCGCTGTGTAGATGCAGAATTGTTTCCCAGCGGTTGCGATGCTAGTTGAGCGGAAACAAGACGGTTCATGCGACCAAGGATCTGGAATGTCGTTTTGAGAGAACACAGTTTGCTGGCTGTTCCCTTGGAGAAGTTTATCGAATGCAACTACGCCAAGGGCAGCCCACGCAGTCCGCAAGCGTGCAGCTGCGAAAAACGCGAATGCTGATTGAGACAACAAGCCCATTCTTGCGAAGAGAAGCGATAGAATTAGACTAAAGAACAGGACTGCGCCGAAGAAAAATGTGCTTTTGGTACATATCCAAGAGCATAAGTCAAAGGTTGCTATAGTGCACTTCCCAATTCGGTAACCGGCGTGGTCCTCGATTACCCGGAAATTTATCCCTCATGACCAAGGACTTGGTGGCTAAGCCCTACATGCACATCTGGCAAAAGTGATCCAATCGGAGGATAGAAAGATTGGAGAGAGAGCCGCATTGTGGCTTGTTGCCTAGAGAAGTAGAGGTGCGACGTAACGATCGTGCCGCTTCAACCGTTCGTAGAATGGCGGTAGCTTGGAATGTATCTATCGCACACACGTAGGTGTTTGAAGAATCACGGCAGTGCTAAACTAGTCAAGATGCACACGTGGAGAGGAGGGCACTCTGCCGGGCTCAGCTGAATTCGCAGCATGGCTAACGGAAAGTTTAGCTGACACGCAAAGCCCTCCGACGAACCGACTCCCTATCAAAGGTGCTTGAACCTCAGATGATCCGGAATTCTTTCGGTTGAGAAAAGAAAGAATCATCGGAAGCGACATAAACTTGTGAAAACGACAGTACTCGTTCGAAGGACTCTTGTTCACCATCATCCGCAACCTTTTTCAATATCAATCCCCACATCGACCATCGCTGCATCGTATCGTCCGGATCCATTCCCGTATCATTCGACCGATACAATTCATCGCGTTTGCCGTATATGCACACGACAAAGAATTCATCCGGGAGTCGAAACTCCTCTTTCTCCTCCTTCTTTTCTTTCTTGTCACCGCCCTCCACATTCTTCTCGGTAGACTCGACAAAATGCTTGAGCGACTCAAGTAGCATTTCTCTTTCCGATCTTCCGGGCTTGAACTGGAAGTCCTTGAGCCATGGTTCGGAGAACTCCTTGCGGCCTTCTTCGCCCTTCAGTTTCATAGGGAAGCTCGGCGCGGTGATTGTGAGGTGACCTCGCTCGACTTCTCCGAATGGGGCCATGTCTGTCAAAGGTACAGCCTCGACTTCTAGCACGTCTGCTAATAGTGTGGCGCTCTCTGGAGGCGGTTGATTGTAGAGAATGGCATTGCTGACAGACGCCCAAGACCAAGTTGGGGCTCGCCATGTCTTGGGGCGGTGGGTAGCGGCTTCGGGCGTCGTCCACAAGAGGTCTCGCGCTAGATTGGAGCGCCATAACCCAGCCAGATATTCGTCCTTTGTGAGTTTCGAAAACACGGCCGCGACTGCTGATATCGCTGGAAGCTTGTCGGCCGGGTATGAGATGGCTCTCCGCGAGTATGTCCCAACCAGCCGATGCCATAGGTCGTACAGGTCTCGTGTCTCAGTCTTGCGCAATGTGCTCTCAAGCGTAATGTCACTATCCAGGCTAGCCTTTTCGAGTTGGCGCAGCTTCACTTGGAATTCGCGCCGAGTCCGTTCCAGATCGTTCTGATCAAACGACCAGTCCTCGACGCCGCCGTCGCTGTGTGTCATGTGCTGACAGAACCAGATGACACGACTCCCGAAAAGAAGCACTCGTGGGGCTAGAATGCATTCTTGTAGTGTCCAGGCTCGTTTGTTGATTGGCTCTTCGTGGAGTTGGTACGGGTTTTCCTCCCTCACGTAAATCTTCCCAGCTCCGCCTGAATCCTTGGTGTCATGCAGATGCGCAAAGACGTCCAGTGGTACAAGATCGCGTGGAAGAGGTGAGTCGGGATGCTTTTCGCAGCGGCCCAACTTGCCTATAAAGCCTGTAGTCGCACTGGGAGTGCTAGCTGCAATGGTCAAGAACGAGTTTCGGTAGTATTGGCTCATCTTTCCAAGCTCCGCATGTTTGTCTTCTATATCATCCTGTATCATGCATAGAGCGTCTATCCAAATGTACTTGATTCCAAGGCGTTCCGTTATGGTGATGGCGTCTCTGATGGCTGCTGGCAGATCGTCCCGTAATAGGCCATTTGGACTCAGCCTGGCCCGGAAGTTGGCTATCTTCGTCATGGAGTTTTCTGTTGGCCTATGCCCCCAACAGTAACTTAGTGCAATGTATTGACCAACTTGTCCACCGGTCTCGACCAACTTGATGGTTTGTCCGTCGACAATTTCGACCACCCTAGTAGGCAGTTCCGTGTTCGTGTTGTCTTGTTGGCAAAAGGAGTGGCCCGATTGGCAAGTATGCAACCAAGACTTGATGGCTTCAAGATTCTCACCTTCTCCGCGAGATGTAGTTAGAGGCTTGGTGTCAATCAAATGATGCGCCGCATCATCTGCCACATACTGTAAGCATGAAGTAGGGACTCCATGACAGAGCAAGCATCGTGGGTGGACTTACTGGAAGGTGCGTGCAGCTCCAGCACACATTCTGGAATATAAGATGATCCCCCAGTATGAAAGAACGAGGTGATCGTATGAGTCTCTCCAAGCTCGTTCTTTCCTCTGATCGTTAGCATGGTAGGAGCAAACTTATGTTCGCCAAATACACCACCAACTTGCACGCTAGGTAAAGTTATGAGCAATTTGTCGAACGATCGGTTTTCAATGTTCCAATGTTGCGGCTCGCATAGAAACACCAGCATTTCTTTACCGCGCGGAACCTTCCAGTCCATCTTGTTCATGTTGTCGATGACTTTCCGTATGTCTTTGGACTCCTCGGTGACGGATCCTTTCGCACAGCATCGTACGCCGCCGCGGCCCACGGACTGACTAGTCTGTCGTATGTGGTTAAAGCTGAGGGTCCGAACTGCAACGTAGCAGCAGAATTGACAGCCCGCCTTCAATGCTTCCAGGAGTACAGGGAGGCGGACTCTCCATTCGAGCTTGACTATGGTCTTTTCTGTTGGAACGTAGTCTATGTGGTGAAGCTGAATCGATGGATGAGGACGAAAGAAGCCCAACCTGATGCCAAGCTCAAAACACGAAGGGCAGTAGATGCCATTTGCTTGAAATCCTCGCAGTAGCCTCTCTCGAATCGGCATTACTGGCTCGAGTAGAGGCGTCCCTTTGCCTTTGGTAGCTTTTGCCACGAGGTCTGCGTCCTCATCCCAGAAAGGCTCTTCGATTAGCGCATCGTCGCGAATTCGGTTCAATTTCGGAGGTATTCTTGCTTGCTGACCTACTGGGAGCCACTCATCCAATCGATCGGCCTTTAGATATACTACAATTGGAGGCCGAGACTCATCACCGTGTAATGACCCCAGAATGATCTTAGCCGATGCATTGCCCTTGGAAGGAAAGAAGCTGACAGACCTCGATCGCGCGGATCGGGGCAATGCAATCCGCCGGGAGAAAGCATAAAGTCTGTTGGCCATAACTTCGCTGTCGGCTGCTGTAGGCTCGTCAACATGGAGCGGAAAGCGAAAAACATCCAGGAAGCCGTCGCTGATCGAAACATAGGCATATGGCTCCGTCCAGGTCACAGTGTAAGGCAATCGTGGGATCTTTCTCGGCGTCGATCCGAGGGGGATACTTTGACGAAAAGGCAGTGTCTTGGGTTTTCCGGAACAAGGGTCTTTTGATGATAACGCAACCTTGAACATTACGACATGAAGATCGATCGGTCCAAGCAATGATTCGTTCCGTGCGGTGAATCGCAACATGTGGAAAAACTTCCCACATGGCGAGAATCGGAGGCTCACGCTAATCGGGATGCATGTGCTAAGACCTGTCTCCGCCGTCTCGGATGCCTCGAAAGGGATGTCGTAAGTGAAGTAGGTGTTCATTTCTAGGTTCCCAAACAAGAGTTTGCGCCCCTCGAGGGGGTATACGAGTAGCGGAAGGCTCGGATGTGTGATGGGCTGGGAATCGTGCAACATGTTGGCATGTCGACGATTATATCGAAACGAAGGTACGAATGAATAGCGTTCATCGCTTTTCGATTCCTCGTAGCCGGCAATAATCTTGATGAGCGGGGTTGCTGTAAGTTGAGAAAATCCATCCCTCCAGTAAAACTTTCTTTCGGAAAAGGCAAGACGACATTCTGAGAGCAAATGGCTGGAGTCTTTACACCAAGCTCCTTTCCCAAAGCATGTGGAGCAAATGTCGAAGCAGTTGGTAGTGGCGCACAAGATGCACTGGTAGTATTTGTCTTCCTTCATATCCACTGACCTGTAGTCATAGGGGACGATAGTCGCGCTACAGAGGTCGCAGTAGAGACCCAGGGAGAATATATGCTTTCGCGGTCCATCTGGCGGGCGGCTGGGTTTATCCTCGCTTTCTGACGCGGACTCCTCGTCATCAGCATCTGATGCTTCGGGGGACATGTCGTGATTTTCTTTGTCCGCAAGTTTATAACGTCGTTTTGTATGCTTGGTGGATGACTCGGACGTATCGCTTGTCGTGTCGCTGTCGTCATCCATGGTTTCTTCGTCCTTTTCTGTGCTGGCCTCGTTGTCTTCAGAAAGATAGTCTTCTTCGGACGATGACCATACGACATCAGACTCGTGATCTGAGGGGGAATCGACACAGAAGTCTTCTGCAGACGACAAAGAGTCCCCTAGCGCAACAGAAGCATCCGTCTCCGAGCCTTCGGACCCGCTATCTGATCGAGTTTCGGAGGCAGAGTCTGCTGGTTGAGGTGGCTGGTGCATGGAATCACTATCGTCATCGCTGGATGGCACACTTTTCGGGCTCCCGGAATTTTCTTCATCGTCTCCGACCGCCTCGACCTTCGGCAGAGAAAGATTTTGCTCCATACCATCTTTAGGCGGCTGTACCAGATCACTCTTCTCTTCGTCGACTCGCATCTGCTTTCGATGCGAAGAGATGGTCCAGGGTTCACGGAAAGCAACCGAGTCCCAGTATGTTGCATCCTTTCTATTGCCAGGATGGCCTGCAGTCCACATCCCCCCTTTTTTTCGATAGAATGAACGACTTCCAATGCAAACCATGCCACCGTAGCTAGGCTCGCAAATTACCGGAACCGCTGGGGCTGTGTCAGAGTTTGTGATTAGCGGAACCTCGCGAGAATAGCGATAGTAGGATGATTCCAACCGACAGCTCTGCGCTTCGACGCTGAGCGCTTCCTGGGCACCGTATCGAAATGGTGGTCTATCACCATCGACATACCACGAGTCTCTGAGGATCGCAGGTCGGTCCGTCGTGGCTTTTTCAGCGCCGTCGTTACTGTCGCCATGTCAGCGTGGCGTCAAGAAGAAAGCTTCAGCCGTACCTCTGAGTAGGTTTTTGCCATACTGCTACACGGCTGCCATCGTCGCTGATTGTCTCGTAGAAGTCGAATTTGGATGATGTATCCCTATCCTGTCGTGCATCTTTGTCCACGGTATCCGCTTCCAACTGGAAGCTCTGGTTTTTCTCGATCACTGAGCCCGGCACCCGCAGAGCATTTTGGTTGCCCAACGCACCCCAGAAACAGTTTTCGATAAGATCATCCGGCCCAGAATCGGCAGCTCCAAGCTGAAGGAAGTCGCTCCACTCGCTGAGAAAATGCTTATAATCATCGACTAGTTGCTCCATGTCTGCTTTGGCCGCGACATGTTGTGTATTGCTTGTCGACGTAGGTTGAGACTCT
This sequence comes from Polyplosphaeria fusca, assembly GCA_010093805.1. Lineage (NCBI taxonomy): Eukaryota > Fungi > Ascomycota > Dothideomycetes > Pleosporales > Tetraplosphaeriaceae > Polyplosphaeria > Polyplosphaeria fusca. The sequence goes on along the minus strand of ML996257.1, from coordinate 44,565 downwards.
TTCGTTTGTCCTTTTTTGGGGCCGCCTATAAGGCGTTGGCCGAAATGGCGATTAAGGAAAAAGCTCTGAAATCGGGTCATTGTCAGCATCTGAGTGGATTTGATGAAATCGCTAGCGATTTGAAGTAGATAAGGATTGGGTCCTGCCTCCTCCATGTGCCTATGCCAGTATTTGGCTGCATACGTGTAAAAGTAATGCGTTCGCACGGAACTCAGGCTCGTATCGCGATACCGAATCTGCGATAGATACTTCAGACAGATTTCGGCAATCAGATTAGGACTGAAGTACTTCTTTTCTGTTGCGTCCACGGTCCTTTGGGGATACTCCCGCAGAAACACAAAGGCCGAAGCATGAGCTAGCCTCACAAAGCCATCTTTGCTATCCTTACTTGTTGGATGAAAGTCAATGAACGGCGCGCAGTCATGTTGAACTTCACGACCATTCAAGTGCTCTATATTCTCGCTGGTGAGGTCAAGAAGCTCCCCATCTTGAAAGGACTTTTGAGAAATTGCTAGGGCTTCTTGCAACTCCATGAGCTTGAGTGGTCGCTTCGCATTGGCTACGAGGGAGATAGTTTGCCTACCATAAAGTCATTAGCCTCTTCAAAGCGTCCTATTTGCAAGCTACTAGATATCTGCCGACTTACAGTATGCCTAATGACTTTTGCTCCATATTGTGCTCATGAGGACTGTCGGGGTGCAACAGTTGATCTAAACGCTCCTGATACAGCTCCCCAATACTCTTAAATTTGTCCGGTATGACAGGCTCGGTCGAGCTATCGGTGAGAGCAAAGGACGATTCGATCCAATCTGCCATCGTGGAAGCAAAGAGAAAGCTGTTTTTCGCAGCCTTGCTTAGCTGTGCAATGAGTGAAGTGCTAGCTAACGTGGAAGACGAGCCGCCGAGCCCGTTTTTGAAGCGACGCTCAACGTACTGAGCAATATCGGCTGCCACAGCATGCCTATTAATGGGAAGCTCGAGTGCTTCCCACTCTCGCATCCAGTTCTCGATCGTTACCGTTTGTTTGGAACTGCACAACAAACGCACAGGAGTCCCTGACTCTTTTTTGGTCAGATTGGCAAAGAAAGCCACGACGGAATGCAGCTGCCGTTTGGTTTTCTCGAGCTTGGCTTCGTGGTTCAGCTTTTGCTCAGGCTGCTCAGCTGAACCGACCTCATCGAGACCATCGACGAAAATGAAAACAGCCGGACACTGCGAAATTAATATCTGAATGAGCTCGCGAACCTGGAAGGTTTTCTTGTCCTTGCTCTGCTCTCGAGGAAGCATCAAAAACGCCTCTGCATTGACACCTCCTCGGTGCTCAATAACATATTTTAGCAGTTGTAGTGCGGTTTGTGTGACAAGATGGTATTCGGAACGAGGCTTGTCAAATGCCAACATGAGATCAACCACAGCTTGTTGTTGAGTATTCAGTCGCATCCGTTCAATAGCGAGGGAGCAAAGAAGTGATTTGCCGCAACCTTCAGGGCCGACGAGCCAAACGATGGGAAATGATTTGTCCAATGAGGCCCAGCTGCGGAACTTTGTCTCCTCGAATAACCATTCTCCAGTGCCTGCCATGTGCTTAGCGAGGTTCCTCTGCTGACTATCCACGTTGATTTCATCCTGCCGGCGTTCGAGCCATGAACGAATGCGCTGTATCTCATCTAAATCGTCGATAACACGCGATCTGTTATCTCGAATAGATCCTACTATCGAATTGTATTCGGATGTTCTGGCGACATTGTTGGACTCCGTAGTAAGATGAGTGGCATTGAAGTAGTGTGCAATCTTGTTGAATGCTTTTGTGGAGCTCTCATGCGCGGCTGACCAGATTTTCCATTGGCCTTTGCTTTTCGCACCAGCTGTACCCTCCGAGAGCTGTTTCCAGGCTTCCCAAGTCAGATCCGTTGGCGGAGGGTTCAACAGGAGGATGTGCCTTGTTTTGCGCAACAGAGGATCGAGTTGTTCTTGCTTCACATGAGAAATGCAAAGCGCCTTAAACCATGTTACTCTCCAAGCAGAATTTGTAGCGTATTGCTCGGTCATGTGACTTACACTTTTAATGATTATAGCTCCTGTGCCATGTCCTACGAGAGTGATAGGAACTTGGATCTAGATGAGCATATATGTTCAGCTTCTAAGATGGCTCGCAAGGTGATTCCGCTCACTTTTTCTGGGATTCTCCTTGTCTTCAATTGCGACCACAGGTCTTCACCCTGTTTGAAGAGAAGACCACCTTCATAGAAACCGTCCGATCTCACATTTAGCTTTGTAGCATTATACCCAAAGGCGAGTATTCGCGCGTTTCCGAGATCCAAAGATAGGTGTTCTGCTGGCCAACATACTCCATCCTCGTCTCGCCAGGCAGATATCGACCCATTGTGGAGACCGTGGACAAATATGATACTAAAGAAGCAAATTAGCCTCGAGACTTTCTGGTCATCAATCTTCCGTCACAGTGACCTACTCGTGATCATGCTTCGCCGGTCGTGTCCCATCTGGGGGCCAAATCACCCGAAGACCAACAAAGTCGCCGGACATGTCGAGTCAGTTGACCTGCGCATTTCACGCTGTGGAGATGGGGGAGAAGCAAAGTTGAAGAAGACAGAGCACATATGATTTTGTTGAGGAGCGTCATACGACGAAAGTCATTCTGCTGCCTGTTGGCGGGTCCAGTGGCTTGCCGAAGTGGGAAAGTGGGGGCGAGAAAAGCGGTCAGACACGATTCGCACGAAACATGACATCTCACCAATGGCGATGGCTTTTCGTCTAGGCAGCAGCAGTCAGCCCAATTTGCCTGGAATCGACTTCATCAGTATCTTCGACGGTCGCAGTCTATTGAAGGACATCTAATCGCTAGGTACGGAGTACCGGTGTGCATTAGCTTCCCAGGCTCAACTCATACCGCTGCGACCCGCGTTCTTTAAACTACAAACACCCTTCTACGAGTCGCCATCCTAGTGGAGATGACCAGCTTGCAGGGCATCAGAGACCCAGCAGAACTGGCTCTGCTCTCGCAGCAGAGAATGACCAACGGTCCTCAGCTCGTGTTCGACGCGTCGCAATTCAAACTTGCAATCGGCAAAGATGTGCCGGCAAACATAGTTGAGAAACTGCAGAAAGAGTTCGGTGACGATATGGCTGGCGGTAAGCAAATATCGTGGCGCAAACTCTGGAATGAAGTCCAGCCGAGAGAATTGTGCTAATCGCCTCCGACAGCCATTGACAAGTTCCTCGATGTTGAGCAGAAGACGTCGAATCATCCCGAAAACGTGGACGAGGAAGAAACAACAATGGAAGCTCAATATGTCGACCCGAATGCTGACCCTCTTGGTCGTAAAGCATTCGTTGTCAGAGATCGATTGTAAGCATGAACCTCTACGTCGTGAATGATCGCTAACATATCTCAGCTGGGACAAGTATGTTTGGCCAACGACCGATCTCTGGATCTCAGCTCCTGCCGAGCTGCGCCCTGGAAAACCTCAAAGCCCCGAGGATGTGCAAAGCTAATTGATTCCAGAGTAAAACGGCAATACGTCATTCAGAAGCCAGCCAAACCGCGTGCCGAGTCGAAAAAGCACAAGAAACCCATCATTCTTGTTCGACGCGATTACCAAGAGAATATGACTGATTTCACAACAGCATTGGTCATATCAGGCTCTGTGCTTCGCAATGCTTTGAGACATATTTTCAAAGGAGCAGCGGGCTTCACCTTGACCGAGAGCGATTCGACTGAGGTAATATCGCTTGATATTCTTCTGAGAAGGGGATAAGTCAATACTAACAAGACATTTTGCAGCTTACGCCCGTGTTCATGTACTGGGCTCGTCCCGAATTGGAAATGCTTGTTGAGCACTACAGAAGCGTGAAAGACCGACAATCAGCATTCGAGATAGATGCAGCCCTGAGCTTCATCGCCAGCGAGTACGAAGGCATGCTCTCCGTGATTCCCACGCTTCTACCCCTTTCAATTACGTTTGAGTATCTCTGGGCCATTCTACCGCCAGATTGCCTCGTCGTTGGCAAAGACTTCCTGAACTTCGACTCTATGTATTTGGTTCGTAACCATTCGATCGAGCGGACGCAAGAAGGAATATTCCTGATTATGAATGCCGAGTACCTCATGTGGGATGGTAGTAAAGTTGGAAAAGCAGGAACGGCACTGCGAATAGCTGTGTTTGCCGGCGTCAAGTTGATCAGCGATTTGCCGTACATACCGCTAAAGTACCACCAAAACCGTGAGGAGATCATTGAGAATGTACGGGAGCGGAGTAGCAGGGTACTTCAGTTCTGGACACCTGAATTCCGGCACATGGAGCATCATGGCACGGGAATTGCCGAGGTGTATGACAAAGTGGAGCCATATCCAGTGAGTCAAGAGTTGTATGGACGGTGTTGACATGTATGTTAGACTGACACAGCGCAGTTCAGTGGACGAGTAATGATTGATCCAAAGATGATGCAACAGATGGAGCCCGCCAATAAAGTCATGCCGCGAGCACGAAACATCAGCGAACCCCGGGCAATCTCGAGGACATGGGTCGCAGATCTGACGACAGACGATCAGGTAACGTTGCTTCACCCGGTAGTTTAACAGAACTCTATTAACATCACATCAGAAGCCTGAAATTCTAGCCAACCTACTTACCGAAGTTGGCAAAACTACGACAGAGGAAGTCAACCAACCACCGCCGCCACGAATCCATCGAATGAGGAGATCTAGAGGTGTCATTACGCACCACTTCAATGATGGCCATTCTGATGATGATGCCACGACGATTGCCCAGAAGGATAAGAATGCGCCACCGAAGATCCCAGAACTCTCCGAGGAGCAGATGCTCCTTGTATCTGGTCTTTTATACGGCTACAGCCTCAGGGAAGGCAAATGGGGTGCGTATTATCTCGTCCCAGCACAGATCCAATCTCGTTAATGACATCTAGGTGCTTTCGCCATCGACTGCGTCGCTCCCATTATATGGAACAGGTCCGCCTTACCGCACCCACTCCAAGCCCTCCCGTAAATTACTAACACTCTCGCCCCCAGCACAATCTTCACCTCCCTCGTCCTCTCCCCGTCCCTGAAAGACACAATCTACCGCCTCGTTACCGCCCACACCCGCAACACCACCTCCTTCGACGACTTCGTCACCGGCAAGGGCCGCGGCCTCATCGGCCTCTTCTTCGGGCCCCCAGGTGCTGGGAAAACACTTACAGGTCCCCCCGCCCTTTCTCCCTCCTCAATTATGGCAAATACTGACTGTTCCTGCAGCCGAAGCCATCGCCGAAACCGCCAAAATGCCACTCTACGCCGTATCCAGCGGCGCGCTCGGCCACGAAGCGACGCAAATCCACGAACGCTTATCCGTGATACTGAAGCTAGCCGGGCACTGGAAAGCCGTGTTGCTACTCGACGAAGCTGACGTGTTTCTCGCGCAGCGCAGAGTCGAGGACATTGAGCGGAACGCCATCGTCAGCATCTTTTTGCGCGAGCTCGAGTATTATGGCGGCATTTTACTGCTGACGACGAATCAGGTGGAGGTGATCGATGAGGCGTTTCAGAGTAAGTGGAAAGGTTAGAATCAGAGGGTGAAGGGCTAACGAGGATAGGTCGCATTCATTTGGCGCTCAGGTATCCGAGTCTTGATGCTAGTGGAAGGTTGAAGATATGGGAGAACTTTATGGAAGTTGCAGGGAGGTCGAAGGAAATTAATGTGAATGTCGACGACGACAGCTTGAAGGAGTTGGCGGATGTACCGCTGAATGGGCGACAGGTATGTGTCACAGACAATGTATGGGCGAAGGCGATGGTGTGTTGACACGAGTACAGATCAAGAATACAGTCAGCATCGCCGTCAAGATCGCAACGACGACCGAGTCCCGCACGCTCACAGCTCAAAGTCTCAAGGACACAGTGCGGTTACTTCAAAATTCCTTATTTTCAATGAAAAAGGTGGAAGCTACTACATCCGAATAAGGTAAAGCCTTATCTACACTAAGCCTCCACCAACATCTCCAAACTCTTAAACAGCGCGTCTCTCAGCGCCTGGATATCCGCGAATGAAAACCGCTCCGTGTTATACTCCATCCTCAAGCCCAAGCTCCCATCCCTCTCCGCCGTGAACTCCGCCATGAGCGGAAACTTGGCCCCGCTCGCCCACGTCGGCACATGCGTCAAGCCGTCTATCAAAGCTTGAGGCGCGGCCTGTGCATCGTGAAAGGAAACCATGGTATCAAACAATGCGTGACTGCGAAACTCGTCCTTGATGCCCAGATGCGACAACAGCAGATCCCACGGCACCGCGTTTGCGATGGCGGCTTGACTCGACGAGCGCACTGCATCGAGGAAGCTCGCACCCGGCGCGGACGGCTCTGGGTACTGTATGCGTACTGGGAGTGGTTCGAGAAAGAGCCCGACGACCTGCTGGTCCTCCTCGGAATTGCGGTTCAGGAACGGCGCGCCGAGGGTGATGTCGCACGTCGCTCTCCCGCTCTGAAGCGCGAGCGCCACGGCGCCGAGGCAGATCTGGTGCATTGTGATGTGGCGTTGCGCCACGAAGGTCTGCATGGCGGCGTATGTGGCGGCGGGGATGGTGCAGGCGTAGGATGTGCCGGCCCAGCTTGTGCGCAGGGTGGAGCGGTCTGCGCGGCGCGCGAGGGTGCGGGCGTCGGGGAGGTATTTGGCCCAGAAGTCGAGGCGGGATTGCGGGGCGGCGGTCATCCAGCGCGTCTGGCTGTAGGATTTGGGGGGGTCGGTGAGGCGTTGGCCGCCCGTGTAGGCCGTGGCGGCTTCTTGCAGGAGGATGCGGAGTGTCGTCAGGTCGCAGATGATGTGGCTGACGACCACGAGCATGGACGTGGGCGATACCAGGACGCGGATCAGGTCGTCGTGCTTGAGGTCGAAGCCCTTGTTGATTTCAATGGGAACGTCGAAGTGGTCTGTTTCGACGACCGCGGGGGGTTTTCCGGCGTAGGTCCTGCAGACACCGTGCCATCGTGATAATCGATAGCGGCATCGTAGTATCTGGTGCCGGGCAAGAACCGTATTCCACGCAGATACCAACTTCGCTCGATCGACTTCGGGGCCAATATTGCAAGCAAAAGTCACGTTGAACGCCGGGGATCCGCCACCGCACTCGTACTTTTGCCACCAGTCCTGCTCGATAGGAGAGACACCATAGATACCGAGTGCTGTCGAATGGCCCTCTTCCGGGCCTTGTGAGTGCTGCAGCGTATATGCGAGATCGTTTAGCGTGGGGCTCTCAAAGAGGAGCCGCACGGGAACTTTGCGACCGAGGAGTCGAGACAAGCGGTGTGAGAGGGTGAGCTGTACCATTGAAGTGGCTCCAAGCTCGATCAGGTTCGATTGCAGATCGACGCTGTCGTCACCTTTACGGCCAAGGACCTCTTTGACAGCATCCAACACAACAAGTTCCATCGGACGATTGGTCGACTGTGTGTATTTGCTTGTGGTGCTTGCTTTGGTGTTCAATGCGATGGCTTTGTAGTCTTTCTTTCCAATGGGTGTCAACGGAAACTTGTCCACAGCTTCAAAATGTCGGGGCATCGCGTAGGCCGGAATTTGTGCTCGAACAGCAGATTGAAAGGCGGTCATGTTGAAATCGACAGGTTGTACTTGAGCCACTAGATAGTCGTCTCGCAGCGCAATTGCGACGTCTTTGCATCCTGATGCTCTCTGCATTCGCACTTCGATGTCGTCCAAGTCGATGCGGAAGCCGCGTAGCTTCACCTGGCGGTCTCGTCGGCCCAGGAACACGATTTCGCCATCCTCATTCCAGTATCCGCGATCCCCAGTTCGGTACATTCGCTCTCCAAAGTGAGGGTTTATGTGATCAGGCACAAATTTTGCTGCCGTTGCTTCGGGTTGTCCGATGTACCCAAACGCGACCTGGACGCCAGCGAGACATATTTCGCCAATGGCCCCGAGAGGCGCGAGTTTCAGATCGTCGTCCAGAATGTATATGCGCGATGACGGGTTCGTGAAGCCGAGCGTCACTGGCTGCGATGCCTGCAGACGCTTGATTGTCGCACCACACGTTGCTTCGGTCGGACCGTACATGTTGTAAAGGTTCCTTCCAGGCGCCCAGGCGTCGCATACATCCTGAGTAACAGACTCACCGACCAGATAAACACTCTCGAGATTCATCAAGCTGGCTGGTTCAAGGGCCTTTGCCAAGGAAGGCGTCATCAACGCAGCCGTTGCGGATTGGAGATGCTCCATTGGGCTGGACGCTTCGGGCAGGAGAAGTGTCGATCCGTAGCCCAGAGCCGAAAAAATCTCGTGAATGCTGCCGTCGAAGCCTGGGGACATGATCTGGGGTATCTTCTGTCCCGGCGCAGAATGGAGACGGACCTCGAAATCTGACTGGAAAGCTACTAGGCCGGCATGGTGGCAGAGCACACCCTTTGGTTTTCCACTCGATCCGGATGTAAAGCATAGGTATGCGCCAGCTTCAGGTCGAGGCTTCGGGATCCTGAATTGCTCGGCTTGGAATCTTGTTGCCGGCGTTGCCAAGAGAATCTCCTCGACGGACATCCACGCTTGGCAGTTGGTTGGGCGGATTTTGTCTTGTGTGCTTCCAGTCAAGAACAATACTGCCCCAGACGTCTCGAAGATCGCGTCCCGTGCGCCGGTTGGTAAGCTACTGTCGATGGGGCAATATACTGCGCCGGTTTTGAGAACCGCGTACATTGCAATGATCCAATTGATCGAACGATCTGCGTGGACACACACAATGTCACCAGGCGACACAAGTTGCGATAAGCTTCGAGCCACGACTCCGGATCTTACGTGGAGATCCCAATACATGATCGAAGCATCGCCCTTCTCAACCGCCATGTTTGCGGGGTTTGACAACGCAGTTCGGACGAACCGTGTCACGAGGTCTTCCTTGTAGTGAGGAGCTCGACATAACGGAGAATTCCAGTTCCCCATGCGGCTCAATTGCGGCCATTCGTATGAAGAAATTTGATCGAGACAGTTTGCAAGCCGAGTGCTACCCTCCTGGAGGAGGTCCAGAGCCAGGACAAATTTGTCGAGGATTCTTTCGGCGGCGTTTTGGGAAAACATGTTGGTGTTGTAATTGAGACGGGCAACGCCGGTAGAGACGTCGATGTAGATGGGCACGTCGGAAACGACGTGGAATGATGGGGGATCGAGAGGGGCTGAAGGGTTTGATGGGTCCATGGAGCAAATGTCCTCTAGCTGGATGTTGATTGCCGTCGAGAAATCTCTTGAAAAGCCGTCTGCCGGGACGCTCCATTGGAAGCATGTTAGCTCTGCAAGAGAGACAAAGATCTCGTCGAGGTACTCCTGTACCGTGAGGTTGGAGTCGACTGAAGCGAAGAACGGAAGGGTGTTCATGGTTGGTCCTACGACATTGAGGATATCATCAATTGGGAGGGTTCTCCCGGAGAGCACAGTGCCAAAGGAAATTTGTCGTGAATTCGTGTACGGTGCCAATACCAGGGCCCATGCTGCGTGATAGACTGTGGCCGGCGTGATACTTGTTTGGCGACAGTAAGATGCCACCTGGATGCTTGGGATATGTCGCATCAAGGACTCTGTTTGGGGAGTCGTGGTATCTGCGATCTGAGGCTCCGGCAACGACAAGCGGCTGACTGGAGACTTGAACCTGCCGCGACATGTTTTCCAGTATTCCCGAGAGGCTGACTTGAATTTCTGCTGCAGGATGGATAACTCTCTTGCAAACTTGACGAATGATGGCCCGGCTTGAAGAGTGTGTCCGGCGAGATGACTTCGGACCTTGGATCGAAGAATGCCGCAGGCGTATCCGTCGATAAGGGCATGGTGGACTTGCCAGATGAGCACACTTTTTCCGCTGTCGCCAAGTCCCTCAAGGGTGACGACGCGAAAACGACTGCCGAAGCCCCTGCGACTGTCGATAATGGTCTTAACTTCGAAGTCTACTTGAGATGGGTCTTGGACAAAGCTTTCCTGCCAGTCGAAGTAGGCATCTTCCTCTTCAATAGCAAAGCCCCGGTCCTCCAACACTTCCATTCGAGTTCTGAAGATCGGCTCGCTGTCAATGGCAGCCGTCCAGGCAGCCTTCAGCTGAGGGATGTCGGCAGAGCGATGGGTTTCGCAGTAAGAGATGACATTGCGACCATCATGAGCAAGAGTGGACTGAAAGAAGGCCACTTGCATGTCAGTGAGCGGGGCCCAGCCGGACCCGTACTTTTCGAGATTCTTCTTGCCATCTGGTCCGGTGCCTGTCGATCTTGGTATTGCCTTTGAGAGGCGCGACTGTATATTCTCTGCTGATGGAGCAACGATGCTTGATGCATCAACGTCAACATCGCATGGACATGCGTCAAGTGGTGCTGTGGAGAATCTCTCAAGCAGGTAAGAGAGCGGATCCTTGGTTAGAACCCAGTGCAGAGGCAATTGCAACCCCAGCTTGCGCAGTGAGCTTTGCAATCGGATCGCCGTCAGAGAGTCGCCGCCATTGGTGATGAAGCTAGCCGCTCCATCGAGGTGAGACGCAGGGATGCCTAAGACAAGGGCAATCTCCTGCACAAGCGCACTGCGTGCCGTGATGGTCATGGTCGCGAAAAGAGTGTCAATGAAGAAACATGAAGAGTTCGATCTGTCCGATCAGTATGGGGGTGAAGCTGGCCCTATTCTGGAGCAGTGACTACGTCGGAGCGTGCCCACGTCATAACCATGGCCAGCCATCAGCATCAGCCCCTACGGATTTGCCCAGGTCCGTGAGCATAGCTACTCGTCGGATTCCGAAGACTGACCGGCTCCAAGGGTATATCACTTGCCTGTTCACTATAATCGTTTCTCTCAACTTCCTCCTTTTCGACATGGAGGCCGGACGTCCGACAACGCTATGGTACTTTGCTTACGGATCAAACATGAGCTCCGCGAAGTTCACCGGCAGCCGAGGCATCGTCCCACTCAAATCAAAACTGGTGCGCATCCCTGGCTGGGTGCTGACCATGGAGATTCCGGGCGTGCCATATGCGGAGCCTTCATTTAGTGCCATCAGGCGCCGAGAGGACAGCGAGGCGGAGCAGGGACAGCCAGACGTCGCCGGAGTGGCCTACCTGATCACATTGGCGCAATACCAAAAGGTCGTCGCATCCGAGGGCGGTGGCATCGCGTACAATGATGTTTTGCTCGACGGCGTCTCGGTCGAAGACGAAGAGCGAACGCAGTGCTTGGGGGGCTCGAGAGGCTTGGGGGGCTTGCAGCTCCGGACGTTAGCCGCGGCCATGACGCGGTGGCCGCAGCCCACTCCGAGCGGCCGGTACATGGTGGGCACTCCAAACCAGCCACACAGCGCACCCCAGAACGCCCGTTGATCCTTTGCAGACATTGCTTCGGGATGGCGCCCACGAGATAGGCCTGCCTTCAGCCTATCAGACCTATCTTGCGGACATTCCAGTCCTCGACCCATTTCCCTCCGCAAGGACTCGCCTTGGAGCTAAGGTTTTTCTTGCCATATGGGGGCCGATCTTTTCAGCTTTGGAGAAACTAACAAAATTCAATCTTCGTCGAGACGGCACGTCTCCACTTTGGGTCATTTTCGTCGTCAGAAATACCATTCTCGTCATGTGGGCCGTGCACGATTACATCTTTGCACCATTGTTTGGACGTGGAGACGGGCTCAAAGCTACCGGTGGAGGCGATGAACAGAGAGATAACGATCAATTAGAGAAATCATAATCAGTAAAAATACATTCAGTATGAGTACACTACGACTCGTCGCTTGGGGCTGTCTTCGCTGCTGTTGTCTGCTTCTCCCACATTTTGCTATACCTCCCTCCTTCGGCGAGTAATGACTCGTGTGTCCCCTTTTCAACCACCTTGCCCTCGTGTAAGACCAAAATCTGGTCGCACTTGGTGATGGTAGACAGTCTATGTGCAATGGTGACCGTCGTGCGCCCCCTCGTGGCCCGATCCAACGCTCCTTGAATTTGCTCTTCCGTGCGCGCATCCAGTGACGAAGTCGCCTCGTCGAGCAATATCATCTGCGGGTCTTTCAGAATCGCTCGTGCGATAGCAATCTATAAACATTAGCTACTGCCCGCAACACTGTGACAGGAAAACTGGAAAATGCTTGACTTACCCTCTGCTTTTCTCCTCCTGAAAGGCGCAGGCCTCGTTCTCCAACCTTTGTCTCATAGCCTTCGGGGAAAGCGAGTATGCGGTCGTGAATACTCGCCGCTCGACAGGCATCATATATCTCTTCCTCGTCTGCATCCGGCCGCACGTACTGTAGATTCGCCATAATGCTCATGTTGAAAAGCGTCGTGTCCTGTGGAACCACGCCAAAGTGCCGGCGGTAGCTCAGGAGTTTAAGATCGCGAATGTCTTCACCGTCAATCTGGATGCTCCCTGAAGAAATGTCGTAGAATCTGAAGAGAAGCTTCAGGCATGTCGACTTCCCGCTTCCACTCTCACCGACAATGGCAGTCGATGTGTTTGGTGGCACGGTGAAAGAGACATTAGAGATCGCCCGCTTGCCGTTGCCGTATGAGAACGATACGTTGTTGAATGTTATATGACCTCTGCAGCTCGGCATCTCGCGGGCATGGGGTGAGTCGGTTATGGTTGGTTTGATTTTGAACTGTACCTGTTAGCCACTGATGCGTAAGAGCGATGGATACTTACCAAATCCAGCATCCTCTCTGCATCTATCAAATTGTTTTGCACCTGGTTGTAAAAACTACCAAAAAATTGGAGTGGTGCTTGGAGCTGCGCGTAATAGGACAGTATGCTCACAAACACTGCTATGCTCTGAACGCTAACGGACACTTGATACACTGACAAAATAGTAAAGAGCAGAACTCCGAGACTGAGAATGAAGTTCTGCGTGATATTCAGAAAATTGAGCGAGAGCAGCACTGACCGCTCTGCATGCTGGAATGCGGAGACATGAGAGCTGAAGCGTCCAGCTTCGGTATCTGCCGTACTGCTGTAGTGGACAGTGTCGTAAGATAGCATGGTTTCCATCCTAAGAGTTGGTTATTAGAAAGATCCAATGGCAGATCTTCATGTTCTACGTACCTTGCGGCGTCCATTTCGCGGTCTTTCATAGCCATCTGTCGTCTCGCTTTCGCCCTCCATTGAGCCATGTAAATGGTAGCGTAGATGTAGCTCCACATGACCGTGAGCAGGACTAGCGAATACAAGGCGTCAAAACGGAAAAAGAAGTACACCGCTGCAACACCAAGATCGAATACCATCGGAAACAGCTCAAACGCAAAGCTGTCTAGGAACGTGTTCAGTGCGCTTCCTTTGTTGAGGGCACTCAAAACCTCGCCAATGCGTTTACTCAGATGGAACTCGTGAGATAGTGAAAGGACGTGCTCAAAAGCAGCGCAAGTAAGACGGCGGAAGAGATCTTGGCGGGCAGGTATCCAAAGAATGGCTCTCAATGAGCCAATGACGCCTTGTTGGCCTTGTAGGCTTCGGTAGAAGACGTACAGAACTAGCTCCTTCCACGGCATTTTCCCAACTCCCATGGCCTCGACAAGCACGCTGATCTGATACGGCACCAAAATGTTGACTCCGCGTTGACTCAGCATGAGCAAGACGCATAGTCCAAGTGTCAGCTGTTTCTTGCGCGATTCTGATGGCCTAAAATTCAAGTTGGTTAGCGAAAGTAATGATAAAAAGGTATTGAACTCACCAAAGGTAGGGGAAAAGAATGGAGAAGCCGATGAAATAAGAAATCCAGCCACCCTTTGCGTCCGTTGATTGAGCTTTTGGCTTTTCGGGTACGGGATTCCCATTGGCGGCACCATACCCATTGCTATTGCTCTCATTTTGAAGTAAACTTTCTTCTTCATCAGAATCATCCCCGCGTGGAAGTTTTTCGTAGAATTGATACGAGTACAGCGCGCACATGGACGTCAAGGTCAAGATCCGCGCACATCTGAAGGCATACTGCACTATGCGAAGTGTAGAGCCGGTAGCTGGATGGCCAAGGATTAAGAGCACTGTTTCCGCGAATGCGGTATAAATCCACGCATGGAAGTGACTTGTTGAGGGAGAAAACGGCAGCTGCGGATCGGGCAACAACCCGGCTGCGAAATACAGGAAGCCAACAGCAAAGCAAAACTTTGGATCATTCAGCGCAACCATTCTGATGTGCATTAACATGCGACTTACAAGCGATGACTCTGCCGAAGAGTTTGTATTAGTCCGACTGAGCGAGGACTTGACAGATGGCGTTACAAGAATTGCGCTCGTCAACTGAATTCATGTCAGTATCCTGCGCATGAAGATTTAGAAGCAAGTGACTCACAAATAGCAACGCAAGTGCGGATTGAAGTAGCCAAATGACTTTTGGCACCACATTTCTTCTCTTCGCATCCTGGAAGCTTTTCCCGTGATCCCAGAAAGAGGAGCAAAAGAAGACGAAATACAGGCCCAGGGAATGAACGTAATTGAGCACGATCGACCAATCGTGCAGTGCCATATTCATAATAGTGTCGCAGAAAGAGCTAGCTATACTATGATGAGTGACAGAGCCTTGGTGTTTGTTCAAAATGTGCTGAGGTTGAATTCTGCGTGATTGGCGGGTTGATCGGGCTCCTACACCGGGGTCCGCACATTTGGGGCAAGGCTCACCCGGCGCCCGGAAGCCGCGACATCAAACCCGATAACATTTGAATGCATCACGAATACGATAGAGAGTAGCTTTGCGACTGATCATCATTCTTTTCAATTATCTACGTTTCTACCACAATCCGACTCCAAATTCGCAGCAATGGCCATCAAAGTGTCCCCAGAATTCTCCGAGCGCGGGCGATCAAACATCGAGGCCATCATGCCGAAAATCAAAGGCGCGGTAGAGGAGCGCAAGTCCAAGACGAGCTCCAACATTGATCTTTCAACAGCAGAGAACTGGTTGATTCGGCCAGAGCTTATGGAGATATGCAAGGAAGCCATCAACCAGGATCTGACAGCTGCAGTACGTTGTTTGCCCAGTGAATCGACTAAACACTAATATAGATAGCATTTCTCGTATGCTAGAGGCTTCGCTGGCGACCCAGATCTGCTAGACGCCCTGGCATCATTTTTCAACACGCGCTTCAATCCCTTCCGGGAAGTGCAGGCATCACATCTAAGTGTCGCACCCGGGGCTTCAGGCTGCATTGACGCTATCCTGCACAACATCTGCAATCCAGGCGATGGAGTACTGATTCCAGGTCCATACTGGAACGGTTTTGATTTTGGGCTGCGAGCACGCGCTTCCGTGACACCAGTCTTAGCTCCTCTCCCGTCCTTTGAAGCCAACTTCAACTCGGAATCGCTGCTTGAAGGACTCGAAGCGGCGATGAAGAGTGCGCCTTGCCCCATCAAAGCTTTGGTCTTGACGAACCCACATAATCCGCTCGGATGCTGCTATACCAAGCCTGTTTTGGAGATCTGCGTTCGATTCTGCAAGCGACATGACATTCACTTTGTGTCAGACGAGGTTTATGCGATATCACAATTCGACAATGGAGAGGGTGACGGCGTGGTGCCATTCACGTCAGCGTTGTCCTTGGACCTGGAAAATATCGGCGGCGATCCATCGCGGACCCATGTCGTGTGGAGCATGAGCAAGGACTTTGGTCAGAGTGGGTTTCGAATGGTAAGCGGCCACAATATTTGCATATCAAGTGCTGATGTGAGAAAGGGCTGCGCAGTGACCCAGTCAAACGAGGAAATGGTCGTCGGCCTCGCATTAGCCGCCATGCAGCAAATCTCCTCGCTGTCGGCTATTTTCACCACACACTTGCTAAGATCTAATAAACTCCCGGAACTGATCAGTCTAAATTCGGAACGGCTCTCCATCTCGTACGGGATGCTGACAAATTTTTTCAAGGAATGCGACATCCCGTACCTTCCCTGCACTGCTGGTTTGTATGTCTATGCCAAGCTCGCCAAAAGTGCGACGACTTGGGAGGACGAAGCAAAAATGGTGCAGCAATTGAAGGATGTTGGAGTGATTGTGAGTGGCGGAAAAGCGTACCATGGCCCAGAGAGCGAGAAGGGCTGGGCTCGAGTTGGATTCTCAGTGGAGGTTACTGCGCTGGAAGATGCGATATCGCGTATGAGACAGGTCCTTCGATGAGAAGATTACTAGACACATGTAAAATAGAACTTCAATTTTCCGCCATCACGTCTCCGGACTCTGTTCGCTGGTGTCTCGATGCACACATATCGCTCCGAGACAAAACGAAACCGCTGCAAGCCCAACCAGTCCTGCAGCGCCGAAGAAAACCGTCCCATCCCCTGAGGAGACGGTCTGCCATCTCCCGATGACAACGGGTCCAAGTACGCTTCCCACCCCCTCCACCACGGCCAAAGCCGCGAGACCAGGGACTCGCTCGCCTTCATCAAGTTTGCTTACAAAGTACGATTTGATGAACGAAAGCGCAGGCAGACCAAATGCGATCAAGACAGTCAGGCCATAAATCTGCGACGCACGATCAGCGAACCCAAATCCCACCAGCGCGACAACCTGGACAGCAAGGGAGAATAGGCTCTGAGACGCGTCTCTCGTGGACCGCGATATGGACGTCTTATTAAGTAAAAACGAGGCCACAAAAATATACGATGAAGCGATCGAGTGCGCAATGGTGATGAGAAAGCCGTGTTGCCGATTCGTGAATCCAAAACGCACTGTCGAGTGGATGAGAAGCGCGTCGAAGATGTACGATTGACTCATGTTAAAGCAAAAGAGTGTCAAAGCAAAGAGACCAAGTGCAGGGCGATCCACGAATGGCTTCAACGGCGCCCAAAACGTCACCGTGGGCTGCTCTTCTGCTGCTTCGTCTTGCTGGGTCTCGCGCTCACTGGGACCCAGCTTATCCGGCGCGATTCGCGATGACTTGCTTGCCCTCGCAAAAAGCAAGATATACACAGCAGCGACCGCGAACAAACCGAGTGCTATAGAAAGGCTGGTCGTAAAGTTCCGCAGCAACCCGACCAGGAACGGTCCGATGGATATACCAACCATGTACAGCGCCAGCGACCGCGCGAACAAGGACGACGTATCGTCTGATCCGCGGACGTATATCGAGTTCAACAGGAAATGAAGCAGGTTATCCGACGCCAGGCCTTCGAAGATGCGTCCCGAAAGCGCGGCAAAAATGTTGCGTATCGACACTGACAGTCACATCAGCGATCAATTGAAAAATTGGATTTGCGCATACTCACCCCCAAGAAGCAGCATAACTGTGCTCATCGAACGCACTCCGAGCCACAGCAGCAAGCCAAATTGTTGATGCCGCGTCAGGAGCGCCTGGAGCGTTCCTGTGGTAGCGACGCCCAATAAGTTCGCCACGGCGGTGGCAGCGGCAACAGAGCCAGCATAGCTCCGAAATTCTTCATTCTGGCATTTTGTTGCGTCTTTGCAGAGGAGAGTTGCGTAGGCAAAGTAGGCGGTTGCTGCTGAGGAGGCCATGGCTAGCGCGGCGATGAGCGGGACGGGGAGCACGCGGTTCGGCGCGATGCGAGATACATCGCGGGGAGGGTCTTTGGGGAGGAGGGGTTGCGTTTCCATGGTCGCAATGGCATCGGTGCTCATCGGAGCGATTCTCGAGCAGCTGTTTTATTTTTCGAGGTCGTGTGCTGGAAGTTTGGTGTTGCGACGTCGAGCTACCTACGTAAGTGGTGCTGCACAAGGGTCGGTGCATGCTCACCGGGCTCCGGACGGGGATGCTAGACTCACGTGTCAGCGCGATAGTTGCTTAAAAGTGCTCGATTCGTCGATTGCTGACCCAGATCTAGCTCTCAGCGAATTCGAGCCGGATTGCAAATACCTGCGCTATGCAGCCTTCGACGCCCGCCCAAGCACTAGAGAACCTTGTCTCGTCCTTGAAGACAAGTCGTCAGCAGCTGAATGACCCTGATGTTGCAAAGTATCTACAAAATGTTCTTCACGATGACAAGAATTTGCCAGACAAGAAGATCTTCGGTCTTGCTTCAGAAGCATTGGATATCTTGAGCGAGATCCAGCTCTCGCTTGAACCGGCGCCGCAGATTCTGGCGGATCACTTCCTCGGTATACTCACGTCGTCGACCTCATACACCATGGATAACTAACATGACCAAGGCTATACAAACACAAAATGTCTCGTTGCAGCCGTGGACCTGAAGATTCCCGACATCCTCTCCTCGGGCCCCGCCACGCTGTCCAGCCTCGCATCATCCAGCAACACACGCGCCGACCGCCTCGGCCAGATCATGCGTGCCCTCTACAACAACGGCATCTTCACCTATGACTCGTCGGCCGCGACGTACAGCAACAACCACGTCTCGACCCTCCTCCGCTCCGACCACTGGACGCAGTGGCGCGCCTGGGTGCAGCTCTACGGCAACGAATTCTACGACATGGCGCGCGGGATCCCCGCCAGTGTCCAGAAGAGCGCTACTCGCACCCCGGCGCAGATCGAGTACGATACTGACGACAGCATGTTCAAGTATTTCACCGAGCAGGGGTGGATCGCCAAGTTCCATGCCACGCTCGGCGCGGGGGCGATTGCCATGGCACCTGGGATCTTGGAAGACTATCCGTGGGAAGAGATGGCGGGGAAGACGATCTTGGATGTGGGGGGAGGTGGGGGAGGGTTGATTGCGCTGTTGCTGAGGAAGCACAAGACGATTCAGGGAGCGGTGTTGGACATGCCAAAGGTGATTGAGCAGGCGAAGATGAACTTTCATGGTGCAGAGGGTCAGTATAAAGATGTGGCAGAGCAGATTCCGGAGGAGAATCTAATGGTGGGGGATTTTATGACGGAGGTGCCCAGCTTCGAGGTGTATACCATGAAGTGGTGTCTGCACGATTGGGACGACGAGAAAGCTTGCACCATCTTGCGCAACATCAGACGCGCCATTAAAAAGGGGGGTCACAGCCGCCTTGTCGTCTTGGAGTCGGTACTCAGCGACGGACACATGGGCCGCATGTCCCGCTACGCCGACGCAAACATGATGGTCGCCGTCGGCGGCCAGGAGCGCAGCGAAGCGCAATGGAAGAAGCTCGCATCCCAGACCGGCTGGACCGTCAACAAAATCTGCACCCTCCGCAACGCCTGGCCCTGCGCCATTGAATTCCTCCCCTCCTGGGACGCCTCCGCCACCGACACCAACAACGTCATCGCCGAAATGCGCTTCCTCGAGCCCTGGGACGCATCCAAAGGCAACCCCTACATCCGCGTCCAACCCGCCGAAGGCTTCGACCGCATGAACTTTACGTGGAAAGACCACCACGTCCCCATCACCAACGCGCGCCCCACAAAATCCACCTTCGCCCTCGACAAGCACGGCTTCACCTACGCCGACGACACCATCTCCCCCTCCCTCATCACCGCGCTTCGCTCCAACGAAGCCGACACGGTGAAAGCCACTTACTACCCACACGTAGAGGATTTCGTACGCGGTCTCACCGGCGCGTCCCGAATCATTATTTTCGACCATACCCTCCGCAAACGCCGCGCCTCCCTCTCCAAAACGTCAAATGAAGACGGCGCAGAACAGCCCGCGACAATGGTGCACTGCGACCAGTCCCCCAAGGGCGCTCTGCGGCGCTTGCGGCAAAACATCGCCCCGGACGAGGATGTGGAGCAGATTTTGAAGGGCAGGGTGCAAATGATCAATGTCTGGCGTCCGCTGACGGAGCCGGTAAGGGATTGGCCGCTCGCGACGATGCAGTGGACGAGGGAGAGTAAAGAGAGTATGTTCCCGTGCGATTTGGTGAGGGGGGAGTGGGAGGAGCGGGGGCAGACGGCGACGTTTGTGCATGGCGAAGATCAGAAATGGTGGTATCTTGATGGGCAGGGGTGTGGGGAGGTTACGGTGATTAAGATTTGGGATAGTCTGGGGGAGGGGGAGGGGGAGGGGGAGGGGGTTAGTCAATGTGAGTTCAAGAACTCCTGCCTGATGGTGGGGATGAAAGCTAAAGGTGTACAGTTTGCGCTCATGCGGCGTTCCAGCATCCGAATGCGCCGGAGGGGGGTGTGCCGAGGGAGAGTATCGAGGTGAGGTGTTTGGTTATTCACGAGCCGGACGCGTGATCACGGGACGGGGAGTTTCACTGTATTACCATATTTCGGTTAGGGGGCCAATAGCAACATGTTTCCATCTCATCATCGATAAACACATAACTCCAAATTCCCATCACACCTTTTTCCCGCCGCCGAATTCTCCACCCTCCGAAACGCAACCCGAATCTCCTCCTCTCTTCCTCCCGTACCTGGTCTCCGAACGTCAACAACCGCCCTCCGTACCGGCCGGTACGTACCCTCGCTCTCCCCCCCGGCCTCCAAACTCCCGGTCCCCATCTCGCACGCCGACCGCCCGGCCGACCGGCCGCCCGGTCGTCTGTCTCCCGGCAGTTATGGACACCGCGTACGCAGTGCAACACCGAGACGCGAGCGGCAGCCGCTACGGAGAGCGCGCGCGAGGCCCGAGCCCGGCACGCACGCTGCGGCGCTCTTTCGGCAAGGCTGACCGGGAAGCGTGCGGGGCGCTAGCGCGGGAGCCGTGCGGCGTACGGACGGCGTACGGACGGCGTGGGGTAAATTACACAACGGACTTGCTGCGTGGGGTTCGGGGACTTATTCAGCACGGGGCGCGAGGGCGGCTCTGCTTCGGCGCGCGCGCGCGGAGGCCAGGGGGCTGCGATTCGTCAGCCGGAGAGAGGACGGTGGAGGGTCCGTCCGGTACGGGGATTATCATCTGCGCGATGAGCGAAGGGGCGCGGGATTGGGGGCGGGCTAGGGGAGTAGTGTGGAGTAGGCGAACGGACTGCGGCAGGTACAAGCACTTAGCGCAACGGGGTGGAGGCAACGGAGCGAGATGCGAGAAATGCTGCACGGAATGGGTGTCATGACGTCTGTGGTTCGTACAAGCTATCTAGGTACCAATGGTGGATGCCGTGGGTGACACTTCCTTCCGACGGAGGAAACTGCTAGTCTGCTACACGGGAGGATTCAGATGACGCTGTAAATCGTCCCATTGTACATGCTACGGTAGCTACCTAGATGCCGTGGTTCATGCCGTTAGGCTTTTTCCTCCACACGGAGACGGTCCTCAGACCATGCTGGGCTGGCCGAGCTTCTCCGCGACCAGCTGCGCCGACACGCCGGCGCCTGCCAGACTGCCAGTGTACAGGGCATTCGGCGTAATCTTCATCGGCGCGCTATTGTCGCCCGCGACGAAGACGCCCTTTTCGCTCGACTGGGAGAACGGCGGGTTGGCCACCAGGTCGCCCATCGGGGTCGTGCCCAGTCCCAGCTGCTCGGCGAACGGCCCCTTGGCCTTGGTCAACGGAGCGTGGCCCAAGAAGCCCTCTGTGGTCTCGCTGCCGTCCTCAAAGGTCATGATGACCTGGCCGCCCGAGGGGCCCTTGGCCAGTTTCTTGATCTTGCGCGAGTCGGCGCTGAAGACGGGCGAGCCGCCAAAGGCCTCTTCAAACTGTTTTGCGAGGTCCGCGTCGCCATTGGTGTAGATGACAACCTTCTTGGTCAGCTGCGTGGCGTGGCGGGCGGCGTGCATGGCGTAGGGGATCTTGGTGAGCATGTCGACGGCGAGGACGCCGCTGGACTCGGCACCGCGGTCCTCGAAGCCCTTGCAGAAGAAGCAGTGATAGCTGGGGATATCAGTCGGACATGTCCAGATACGGCGTGTTGAAACTCACATGCCCGTGGCCCAGCACTCTGCGTAGCCCTCAATGGCGGGGTACATGTCCTCGACACCGGTTGCCAAGATGAGCTTCTTGCCCTGCCATGTGCTGCCGTCGGCATCCTCAGCCTGGAAGCCGCCGTCAATCTTGGAGACCTTTGTGATGGTCGTCTCCTGGAACGCCACCGTGTCGTAGTTTGTGGTGAGCTCCTTGCGGGCCTTGGCACGGAACGCCGCCGGAGAGTCGCTGTCGGCCGTTAGGACCATGTGCATGTCATTGCTGAGCGAGTTCCGGTAGCTGCCGTTGTCGAAGACGATGGAGCTCTGGACTTGGCGCGCGAGCGTGGATGCAGCCGTCAAGCCGGCAGGGCCGCCGCCGATGATCAAAGCGTCGATTGCAGGAGCCATGTTGAGATGTGGAGCGTAGTGGGCAGTGCGGGTGGCGGGGGACGAGGAGATGGGAGGACAGCAATATACCGTGAAGCTGAGCGGTGACGGTGCGGCAAGGCAGCAGCAGATTCCGCCTCGGCCACCGGCGGCGCGTATCAAGTATTGCGCGTCGCCCCAACTATCGACTCCCAAGCAACTGGGTCGCTCGTCGCTCTTTCCGCTCTTTCTTTGTTCTGCATCATTCCAAACATGCCCCACCGCGACGCAGACCCCGCCGCCACCTCGCCCTCCCCCATCACCGATGTCCTCATCATCGGAGGCTCGCACGCCGGCCTCTCCGCTGCCCTGACGCTCTACCGCGCCTTGCACACGTGCGTCATCTTCGATTCCAACAAGCCGCGCAACAACTACGGCACAGCGACCCGCCTGACTCCCACCTGGGAGCACCAGGACCCAGAGTCGCTCAAGAACGCGGCCAGAAAGGAGCTCAAGGCCGCCGGCTACGTGCGCTTCGTCGATGCAGAGGTGCAGCGCATCGAGAAGACGGACGATGGCCTGTTCAAGGCGACAGACGGCTCCGGTGTAGAGTGGCTGGGCCGCAAGGTCATCATGGCCACGGGCTCCAAGGATATTTTCCCCAAGATCCCAGGCTACGACGCCCTGTATGCTCGCGGAATGTAGGTCTCATAATCACATGCCATCATCACCACCTGGCTGACAATCGCCAGCTTCCAGTGCATGTTCCAGTTCGGCTTCGAGCAGAGGGGCTGCGAGTCGGCCGGCCTGCTCGCCGTCGACGGTCTCGCCAACGTCTTCCACTCGACCATGTTGGCCGACGACGGCAACAAGTTTGCCGACAAGATGACCATCTACACCAACTCGAACCCCGCGCTTTGCAAAGAAATATCCGCTGCGCTGCAAACCCCAGACATTGTGCTTGACGACCGCAAGATCAAGGCTCTGGCCAAGGGCGTCGCTGGCTCCGAGGTCGTCATCCAGTTTGAAGACGGCACCGAGAAGCGCGAGGCCTTCATCGTCCACCGACCCGACACGGAGCTGGACATGACCCTCGTCGACCAGCTGGGCTTGAAGGTGTCCGACAGAGGAGACATTGAGGTCGCTCCCCCCTTCATGCAGACAAATGTACCTGGCGTGTTTGCTGCAGGAGACTGCTCGACGCCAGCAAAGATTATCCCGAGCGCGATTGCGTCGGGTGCTTATGCGGCTTGCGGTCTGGCTCGAGAGCTGCCAAACAGAGTCACGCGGGTGGCATCTTAGTCTAAAAATTACATCTTTTTTATCTTATCAACATCTTTCACGTGAATCATGCAAGTGTTGCAAACCATCATGCACTACGAAGATATTTGGGTAATATGTACGCAGGAAGCAGAATGGTTGGACAGCTCAGCCCGATCAGCGCGGTTTAACACTAGAATTCATTCTATCATGACGTTCTATAATGTACCCGATCTCTTTGGTGCATCCACTACAAACATATCCGTGCAACATCAAGGGAGAGGACAGAAAGGTCGCACAATTGAGCCCGGTGAGCGTATTGTAACACTGGAATTCTACCAATTGCATAATATATCCAATCTCTTTGGTGCATCCACTATCTATCGTAGCAATCCAACGAACCAGTTAGCCCCTCACCTCACCGGCTTCCTCGCCCAAACATAATACGCCCTACTCACCCCCCCAGCATCCTGCAACTCCTTCTCCACACTCGGCTCCAACGCATCCAGCCTCTCCGTACTCCACTCACACCCCGTCGCCTTCCCCGCCTGCACAATCCCCTTGGCCCCCAACGTATACGCATACGCGCTCTTCCTCGCCATCTCCGCATCCGGGTTCGTCGCTCCCAGTGGCACATCCCTGACATCCTCGTGCACATCCTCCATACCCGCTTCAATAAGTAGGTCTTTGAGTTCCCGCGCATGCGCATACCCCACATCCATGGCCCCAAACACAACCTTCACCAGCTCAAACAGCTCCTCCATCGCGGGCCCGGTGAATACGCTGTGGTCCGCTTCCACAAGCTGTATCCAGCCCCCGGGCTTGACGAGCCCGATTAGGCCGTGCAAAGCGGCTTTTAGGCCGCTGCGCCCGGCGGCGGGGAGCGCGAAGCGCTGGTGCACGAGATCGAAGGTGGAGTTCATGTCCGAGGGCCAGGGCTTGGTGATGGATTGGATGGAGAGGGTGACGTTGGAGGGCCAGTCTTCTTTGGGGGGGAAGTAGGATTCGACAATGTCGGTGCCGATGAGGGTGGCGGAGGGGGGGAGCGAGGTCGCGAGGTCGCGGAGCCAGAGGCCTGTGGGGGTTAGGAATTGAGTGTGAGAGGGGCTTTGTTGGGCGGGTTTTCTCACCGTCTGCGGTCGCGGAATCGACGATGCGGAGATTGGGGGTCGTGAGGTCGAGGGGCGCGAGCACGAGCTTGCCGACGTTTTGTTTGAGGACTTCGTGTTGGAAGCTGAGGCGCATGATTTCGGCAGAGTTGCCCTCCATGAAGTATTTTTCTTGTTCTTCTTTGAGAGACATGTTGACGGTGGCTGTAGCTGGAACTGTTCACGATAATTGTTCAAAACGGGATTTTTTTCGAGAGCTGACATCTGGAGCTTGGGGGAGCTCTTGTATTTTCTGTACCCCTGTCGGCGCCCGAGAGGTCGCCGAGCCTCACCAGCACTACATTTCGAGGCGGCGAATTGGCTGCCCTTGCCGGAACTCACTTGTGCCCTGCCAAGGAGAAGCGGTATACATACTCGCCATCAGTTGACGGGCGAATCAAAACAATCGCAGCAACTCCAGAAGTTGCCCTACAACCACTCAACCCCATCCTCTCTCCGCATGGCCCCTCTAGCCATCAACATCCACCATGCCACCATTCACCCCGAGCAAAGCGCTACCCCGCAGCCCCGCGCTCCTAACCTACATCTCCGGCGACATCACCGACAAAATCGCCATCAAACTACTCCAATTCCTCCCCGCCATCACCTCCACCTCGACCATCCACGACAATGCCTGCGGCACCGGCGCCATCACAAAGGCCATCCTCTCCTCTAGTCCACCCCCCGGCTACCATCTCTACGCCACTGACATCAACCCCGCCATGATTTCCTCCCTACAAGCCGAAGCCTCCGCCCACGCATGGCCGCTCTCCGCATCCGTCATGCCAGCACAGCAGCTCGATTTCGACAACGACGTCTTCTCGCACTCTGTGAATAGCTTCGTCATCCACCTCGTCGAGCAAGACGCCCAGGCCGTGCAGCACGTGTGCCGCACGCTGAAGCCCGGTGGCGCGGCGCTGTTCAGCATATGGCGGGATCCGATTCTGGCGCGGGTGGCGCGGGCTGCGCATCGGGAGACGCGGGGTGGGGGGGAGGCGCTGCCGGCGCTGAAGAGGGGGGATTTTGATGAAGAGGCGCTGAGGAGGTTGCTTGGGGGTAGCGAGTTTGGGGCCGAGGGGCTGAGGTGGAGTCAGGTGAGGGAGGACATGGTGGTGGAGGATTTGAGGCAGTGGGTCACGGCGGCTTGGTCGCTGCTGGGGCAGACGGGGCGGGGGTGGTTGGAGGAGGACGAGGGGAATTGGGAAAAGGCTGTCGAGGTCATGTTGCAGACTGTCGAGGAGTGGGAGGGCTATGAGAAGCTAGCTGATGGCAGTGTGAAATTGAGCATGGTGGCTGACGTGGTTGTCGCGGTCAAACCTCAATGATAAGATATGGATACGAATCGAAGATTAAGCGCCGATTGGCTTGCGAAATGCATCTGGAGTATGACCTGAATCCGAGTTAGGGGAAAACGCGAGAGATGCGCGAACATTATGTAACGTCAAGATTGATGGAATTCTATTGTTACACTGCGCCGACTTCGCTAAATTGCGCGACGTTTCTGTCCCGTACGTAGATATTATCGAAGTGAGAGTATAGACAACTTCGTAAGAAAAAATCGCAAGAGAATGGCTAAAGTGCTTCAACGATGAGCTGACACGAAATGCGGCAATGCGACCGCGAACTGCTTTTCCGACCTGTACCCTTCTCCAGAACCCTCAGAATAACCCAGTCTCTCATGCACGATCGCTCTTGTCTGCGACCTTCTCTCCCTCGTCAAGACCAAACTCCGTGTCCAGCTCCTTCCTCAGCTCGACGTGCTTCTCGAGGAACACGAGCAGGAAGCTGAAAATGGCAAAGGCGGCGCCTGCCAGCCACTGTGCGCGGAGAGCGTGGACGTAGACCTTGATGACCTCGTCTCGCGTCTGGTCTGGCAGATGGTTGACATAACCTCCGCTGGCGTAGCCGTACGCCTGACCGTTCCTGAGCTGGTCGCGCACCGCCGGGTCTGAGATGGTGTTGAGACGGCTGTCGAACTGGCCGTTGAAGATGATGGACGGCAGCGTCACGCCCCAGACGAAACCAAAGCTTCTTAGGAAGGAATATGTCGCCGTGGCTGTTGCGACGTCCTTTTCGGGCAGAGCGGCGAGCGTGGATGGGAGGAGCGCCGTCATGACAATGCCAGTTCCGCCGGCAACGAAGATCTGGAAGCACACCCACTTGGCCTTGGACGAGTTCTCGTCGAGCATGGAGAGGAGGCCGCAGCCAATGGCGCTCAGAGCAAAGCCGACCCAGTGCAGGGGCTTGAACTTTCCAGTCTTGGACAAGACTCCGCCAGCGCCCATTCCAAAGGGCACGACAAAGGCAGTGTAGGGCACGAAATCGACACCAGCTCGCAGTGGAGACGCTCCAAGTACGGCCTGGAAGTAAAGCGGGAGGAAATAGACGACCCAGACGAGCAACATGGAGGATGTGAAGCCCAGGACGAAGCCAACAGAAGACGTGCGGTTGCCGAATAGATGTGGTGGCACGCTGGGCTCCTTGCAGAACCACTTCTGGTGGATGTGGAAAGCGATCCAGCCGAGGATTCCAAGCACCAAGGGCACGATGACGCGCCAGGAAGACCACGGATGCATAGTCCCGCCGGTGATCAATCCAAGCAGGACAGCGCAGATGGACGCGATGAAGATGGCATTGCCCAGGTAATCCACACGCATGACCGAGTGCTTCCAAGTCGGGTCGCGGTTATGCTTGACCTTCAAAAACATAAACATGGCGACGAGCGCGATGCCCGAAATGGGGAGGTTGAGGTAGAAGATCCATCTCCAATTCGTCGTCAGGGCGCCGCCGATGATTGGGCCAATAACCGTCCCAACTGCTGCCGTCGAGAGCATGAATCCGAGGTAATTACCTCGCTGTCGCAGCGGCACCAAGTCGCAGACGATCAAGTCGAGCAAGACAAACAGGCCGCCGGATCCCAGACCCTGGACTGTTCGGCCGGCGATGAACATGGCGACGCCATTCGCGCCAGCCGTGATGCCGCTGCCGAGAGCAAACAGGGCGATGGAGATGATCATGGGCCAGCGACGGCCGAAGATGTTAGAGACCTGGCCGAAGAGAGGCTGCGTCGCTGTTGCGGCAAAGACGAAGACGTTGGCCATCCAGACATAGTCTTTTTCTCCGCCAATGGCGCGCGTCACGGTGGGAAGCGCTACCGTGACGATGGTGGAGTCGATGGCCGAGATGAAGGAGATGAAGCACAGCGCACCAAAGACGAGCCAGAATCTCCAGCTATGTTTCGTCTTGGGCTTGACGTCGTCTGTCTTCTCGTTCTCCCTGAGCCCGTCGGCCTCGCCTTCAGGCCCATCCCAGCTCTTTTTCGTGGGCGTCGAGTGCGCGTCAGACTCGACGACGGCCGATTCTAGAGGAACAGACATGGCGAAAGAAGATGCAAAAGCAGTCGTGGCGTTAAGCTTTGGTGTTGATGAGGCCCTGGAGCCCAAGTGGACTAAGAGAGCTTCAGTTGTAGAATGCTCTGGGGCGCGCTTGCCGGATGGGGACAAACGGGGGCGGCGTCGCGCTTTCCAATCTCGCGCCCCACAACAAACGGGCTCCGAGTGGCCGCCCGGCGCTTCCGGCACTTGGCGCTTGGCTGTTGATTAATTAAATCCGTACAGACCCCGGTATGACGCACTGCACCGTTTTGATGTTCACTGCGGGCCGGCCATGTGATCGACGGTGCTAAAGGGGGGGGGGTACGAAAGAGGCGGTGCTAAGAATAACAAACGCAGCGTCCATCCCATGTAGATGCTTGAATACTTTTGTAAGCTAGCTAACTAATATCGCATCTCTGTAGCCCCGAACAAGGGCCTCACTGATGAATGCGCACGCCGAATCCGCAATGCGACTGTGCGACACCACAAAAAAAAAAGGCAAACAACGCCCCCAAATCCCCAAACTGCGCCCCGCCCCACCCCTCCAGGCACGAGATAGATTACACGCTCCTCTCATTCATGAGATGTCACTTCGGCAGACAGTGCCTTTAGCCTATTCTCCAAATCATTGAAGCAGCGCTCTCGCTCCGACTGCGCCCTCGCGCCGTGGTTGGCCCCAGGCTCGCCCACGGCCGACAGCTTCTTAATCTTCTGCAGCAGCTCCGACGTCTGGCGGATCTCGCGCAGCACAATGTGCGACCTCCACGACGCCTGTTCCTTGGGGCCCATGGTGAGGTAGCCGAACGAGAGCCCCGGCAGCATGCCGTGCACCTGCGCCGTGAAGCTGTCTTCCTTGGACGTGTCGAGGAAACACGCGCAGCCGCTCTCGAGCAGCTCGATGATTTGGTACACGAGCACGCCGAACATGGCCATGCATTTGAAGCTGCGGGATTCTTGCTGCAGCCGCACCATGTCGGCGAGGCGCTCGACGGCTTTTTTGACGATGCCCAAGACTATCTGGAGCGACTTGACGTTGGCCACTTTGCAGCTCTCGAGCTCCGTCGCCAGCTGGCAGCACACGAGCACGCACTGGCTGTCGAGCTCGGCCAGGCGCTTGGCCTCGTCCTCTGCCGAGTCTTCCTGAGGCGGCGAGAGAAAGCCAAAGTCGTTTGTTCCGCTGGGATAGCTGGTGGTTCCAGCGGGATAGTGAAGCATATCGTCGAGGTTAAAGTCCATGGGCGGCAGGAGCATGTCCGTGTCTGTCGCACTCGCCCCCGGACCTGCGTTGAGATCGTTGTTCGTCCCCAGAGACTCGACGTCGGAACCTGCGACGCTTCCTCCTACCAGCCACTGGGAACTCGTGCAGCTGCCATCCGACGTCGTGGTAGAGGTGGTGGTAGAGATGGCGCGAGAGTCGGTTTGGATTGCGCGAGAGCCCGCCTGGACGGGGCTGTTATCGTGTGTGTGGGTGCTGTATTGGCGGGTGCTGGGTTGTTGTTGGACGTTCCGTTGCCTGGCGCGCATGCCTGCCACCCTCCCGACTCTGGATTCCATGTAGACACATGAGAGTTGCAGCGTCTGGCATCGCTCGCACCCGTTCCTCTCGCCGGTGCACTTCACCTAGGACCAGGTCAGCGGGCGCGACCATGGCAGGCGTATGGTAGGTGTTACCTTCGCCGCGTGGCACTGTGTACATGCGGCGCGCAGCTTGATGGGCTTCCCACGCGCCGGTCTGGATTCAAAGGTACTGCTGCTGCTGCTGCTCCCGCTCCCGTTAGCCTGGTACTCGACTGCCGTGGTGTTGTCCTACCTGGACGGAGATGGCAGCATGATTGCGACATCGACTCAACGTCTTGCACAAGCCCACGCGCGGTTGCGTATAATAAGAGCGTCGCGTCAAGTCATCCATTGCCCGCAGCCTGCCATGGTCTCTGCAGGGTGCTATCACGAACTCCGAAGCCCTCATGCGCCTCTCAGCAAGCGAGCCTCGGCGCCACCCGTGCAAGGTGTGCAAGGTGTGCAGAGGGCGCAGCCGTGCAGCTGCGAGCCGTTGAGTGCCAGCACACCACCTCGGGGATCAAAGAAGGCCTCTGCTTGGCTGTCTAATCTCCGTACCCAGATAGCCCCCGCGTCTTTCCCAAAGCTGCTGCTGCCGGCCCCTGCGAACTGCAGCCAGCGCGTCAGCTTGATGCCCGCCGCTGGCACCGCACAACCGTATCGGGCTGCATCGTCCACGTCCCGGGCTCTCTGTCCCAGCTGCTGTTCGACGCCATGCCGAGAGTGTACGTCTCCACCAAGGACGCGATGAGAATCCTCATGATGAGGTCGGCGGCGTACCGCCCCAGACACTGTCTCGGCCCAAACCCAAACCGCCAATATCGATACCGGAGCTCAGACGCTTTCAGACTGGCATACCTCGTAGGATCGTACGCCTGGCCCGTTTTTCCCCATCGTGGATCCTGCGAGTTGAGGGCGTTTGTGTCGACGACGAAGCTCGTGCCTGCGGGAATCCGGTATCCACTGCCGACCACACGTTCCGTCGGCGCAGCCTGTGGCACCGTAAAGGCCGCCAACGGCTTCAGGCGCGCCGACTCGAGAATGGAAGCTGCAAGGAGAGTCGACGAGCTGCAGAGGTAGCCGTGCCACGCTGCGGGGTCACCTCCGCCTCCGCCTCCGCCTCCTCCTCCCCCAGTGCCAGTGCCCTTTGCGCGACTCACCTCAGCCCTAATCTCACTCTGCACCTCAGGGTGGGCCGCCAGAAACAGGATGTTCCATGAAATGCTCCCAATGGTCACGTCGAGGTTGGCGAATAGCATCTCGTCCAGCGTCTGGTACAGGTTCTCTCGGGTCATCAGCCCATTCTCCGACGCCGCGTACATATGCACGACCGGTGCACTGACACCTGCGAGCTTACATACGCCGTGCGCTCTGTCGTTGAACGCCACCCATTTTTCGCGGAACGCCTTGAGCCGCATATTCACGCGCGTCGGCAGATACCGACTCCACGAGAACCTCGTCACTCCGCCCTGGATCACTCGAGCAAACAGCTCCTCGCGCAGGGGTATCAGATGCTGTAATTCAGATCTCATCGCTTCTGTCAATGGTCCGTAGAGGTTGTCGGCAATTACCCAGAATGGCAGGAGTCGTAGATCCTTGACGGGATCCAGTCCGTGGCTCTCCAGCCGTCCTTGGTCGTGCAACAGCGCCAGGTGCCGTTTTGTCAACGTCTCGATACGTGAGACGTTGGCGACTGTGTTCTTCTGGGTGAAACTCATCCCGGTGTGCGCTCTTACACTTTGCCATTCGGCTCCGGAGATCAGCCCAAGGCAGCTTCCGAGTAATTGGCCCATCAGCCAGCCGGCATCGTTATTGACCCCCTTGGAGTGCAAATCCGAGTCTTTGAAAACTGCCTTGACGTCGTCGGCTGTGGTCAACACGCTAAATTTGGGATTAGTACGGGGCTGGTTCCGGGCAAACTGGGGCATACATCTCAGGGGTCATGCCGCTCCATATACGGTAAACGGAACCATGTTTCACGCGCCAATCCTGGCTGTTCGACTCGCCTTGTAGGAATTTGGCTACGTCTCCTTGGCCGTTTGGGAATCGATATGGAACCGTGGGTAAATCCTTGGGCAGATCGGAGCCCAGTCGAGAGACGGGATATTTCCAGAGTAGGTATCTCTGCGACGCGTTAGCAACTGGTTCATGAGTAGCCCGACGACCAGATACTGACATTGATGCAAAAGGAGATGATGTCAATCACTCGATCCCTCACCACTTTCCGATTCACAGCAAATACCAAGCCCGACAACGCCAGGAGCAGTACGAGAGGACCCATGTTTGTGTGGGGGCCGCGCCGTGGATGGCTCTGCAGCAATTGAGCCTTGCCCAAAGGTCCTTTTATCAACGGGGTGCTGGCCGGCATGTCTACTGGTGGACGCGTCCCAATCATCGGACCGCTAACGTGGAGCCCTGCGCGAATCTGTCATTGAAAATGGACACTGGTTAATTACCGACGTCCCGGTCATCATCTGGGCCGAAGTCCGGACGCCGAAAACGTCAGTGGATTGCATTGAGGGGAGCTAAAGGTAGACCTGCATGCGACGTGCAGCTGTCGGAATGTCACCCAAGCTATGCATCGTGGCCGTATGTAGGTCCTCGATCTAGAACGCCCTTTACAGCCGGTCGCGCGACCATTCGGTCTCCCCATGCCTTGAGGCGCGGGTACTGCTCAATATCCACAGCCAGGAACTTGAACATCCACGGCATTGCAAACGGAAAGTAAGAAATGTCCGCTATGGTGGGGCGGTCCGGCAGTGCGATGAATTGCTGCCCCGCCTTGCCCAACCGCTTCTCGAGTATGTCCCACTGCTGCACGCAGTTGGCGTGAAGCCTGGCGCTGTCAGTCGTGTGATGCGGTGCGTTGGGGAGCCGGATACTTACTTGGCCACGACCTTTTCTTGGGGTTCAGGGTTCTGGCGGTTCGGATAGCCCTTGAGAAAGTACAGCCAGTACTTTGCAGTCGGCCTGATTCACACACGTTGTCAGATCAGAGAGGTCGAAATCAGTGCTGGAATAAGCTCACCCCAGTCCGGCTGTCTGATACGCTGTCCACGACAGCACGGCGGCCTGCTCTGCTGCATTCCGTCCTGCCCACGTTCCCTCGCTGTCATAGCGCTGCGCAATGTACTGCAGACATGCTGTGCTTTCAAAGATGACAATCTCTTCCTCGGTCTCGGAGCACCAGTCCTTGATAGCGGGGACGTAGCGCTCGGGGTGGATGTTGTAGTACCACTGAGATTTGGTGTCGATGGCTGAGAGGACGTGAGGAAGGCCGAGCTCAGCAATCAGAATGAGCGGTTTCATGTAATTGATATAATTCGTTTGGTCCGCTGCGAACAGTCAGTCTCGCTTCTTCTTCCCATGCTATCGATTTGGAGGGAGTTGCCTTTGATGATGTACACGATGAGGCGGCCATCGTACTTGAGGTCTCCGACGCGTAGCTCTCCTGTGTCTGCCATATTTCAAACAACAAAGTTATACAGAAACTGTAAAATTGGAATTCTCGTCGTCCAAGAATTTCTCAGGCTTGATATTTCTCGGCCCTATACCGACGCCAGTACGTGAGGCGCCCCTCTCCCAAGCCGACCGACTCGGTGGCCGGAACCTCACATGCATGCGCGCACCGCTCCCGCGCCGCCGATCGCCGGCGCGCACACTTCGTCATTCGAACCTTATTTTTTTTTGTTTCCTCTTCTCAATTGCGCTTTTCCCAATTGCATATTACACACAATTGCGCCTTCACCATCAACTCCCGCAAACATGTCAACAAACACCCTCGCCCTAACAACCAACCTCTCCCTCCTCTTCACCCAATTCCTCCTGCACGTATCCCCCGCCTTCCCCGCAAAGAACACACTCCACATATCCCTCATCCTCGCCCTCGTCCTCGCAACGCACTTCGTCGGCCCCGTCAGCCCCATCCCAGCAGACGCCCAACCCTACACGCTCCTGTGGCCCATCTGGCTCGGCACAATCGAGAAATGTATCACGGCTGGCAGCAAGTCGATCGAGGACACGTTTTGGAGGGTTGGGAAGGGGGAAAAGGAGGCGGTGGGTATGAGGGGGTTTGCGCCGCGCAAGATCGGGTGGGCGGTGGCGTTGTTGGGGAATTGGAGGTTGGTGGGTTGGAATCAGCAAGCGCGCAACGTTCCTGCGCCGCGAGAAGGCGGGCGGTGGGAGTTTGTGGTCGGGCAGGTGGGGAAGTTTGGGAAGTTGCTGCTGGTCACGGATGCGTTGTTGCAGTTGGGGATTAGGTTGTGCTGGACTGCGCCGGATGGGAGTATTTTTGCGGATTCGAAGGGCTTGACGATTAGGGAGGGGGAGAATTGGGCGAGGGGGTTTGCGAAGGCGGCGGTGTTTGGGGCAGGGCCGTATTTCTTTATGCACATGCAGTATGTGGCGCTGTCGATTGTTGCGGTGGGGACGGGATTGAGCGAGGTGAGGGTGAGTACATGTCTTGGAGATAAGGGAGGGGCGATTGACTGAAGAGCGTAGGACTGGCCGCCGCTGTTTGGGGGTATCGATGAAGCGACGTCTGTGAGGAATTTCTGGGGTACTTTTTGGCATCAGTCGATAAGGAGAGTGAGTATATTTTGTCGTGGACCGGAGTTTCGTGAAACGGACTGACGGTGGGGAAAAGCCTTTGACGACGATTTCGAACACGATACTCGACACCCTCGGTGTACAGAAAAAGACGACAATTCGCTCGTACGCGTTCATTTACCTCGCGTTTGGTATCTCGGGCCTGGCACACGCGCAGTCCATGAACCTGCTCCCGCGGCCGGCAAACATCACTTTGTCTGAATCGACGCTGGGGATCATGTACTTTTTCCTCTGGCAAGCTGTCGCGATCACTATTGAGGACTTTGTGGGGTGGACTTGGAAGCAAATGGGGAGGAAACCGGAAGATCTTGGGATGTGGAGGTCCGCATTGGGATATACGTGGGTTACGGTGTCCATGTGGCTCAGTCTGCCATGGGCTGCAGATGTTATGATGCGACTGAGGTTGACGGAGGAGAGCTTCTTGCCGGGTACGGTGTGGGGAGGGGTTGTGGCGAAGATACCTGTGTGATCACATTATGAAAGCAGTGTTGTATTCTGTAGCGAAGAATCGAGTCATGCTTGCAACAGATATCCTGATGGTTTCTTCTAGAAACGGTAGCACTGAACTACTTTGGTCTTTTGTAAGTGATGTGTGTAAGCCATGTTTTAAGTATCACACTAGTCAGAGAGGAAACGACTGCTGTCTTTATTCATATGAGCTGTTCTTGCTTCGCCTTGCCACCTCAGCGGGAGACAATGATTTCACGACCCAACAAATTCCTCTTGTAGAACAGAATACGATCAAGAGTTAACACCGAGCAAGTTTCGCGACGAACAAAGCAATGGGGATAAGTTTTTCATTGTTGACAGTCATTAGCCCGCGAACATACAAGTCGCGGGGAGATCTATTTCCAACGCCCTTGTGATGAGAAGCGTTCTGCAGCATGGTATAAAACATCTTCGATGATAATCATCATCATCCATGGTATCCCAAACAGTTTCGACGATAATCATCAATACAAAAGACCAATAGATTCAACGAAATTACACTTGCGAGCGATACCCAGCCGAGGCCGGTGAGACATCTCTCAACTCCATGCTGTTCGCCGTAACTGATGGCACATCTCCCTTGCTCTTGTCGTCTTTCAGGCTCGTCATGTCGCTATAATCACCCTTGTCCGACCTAGGCTTCCAGATCTTAGAGCGCGACGTGGAGAATGACGATTTGAGGAATGACCACGAGCGGAGAGACATGAAGTTCTTCATCCTCTCGGTTCTGAAGATGGCTGGGAAGCAAGGGAGACAAACACAGACGACGCCAATGTTGAGCTCGTAGATGGAGGTGATGTAGACTGTGGTGTAAATCCAGGTTACGTCGGTAGTGCGGAGCGAGAGCACACGGTAATAGAGATTGATTGCCGAGAGGACAGTAGCACTGTGCATAGTCAACATCGGCGAACTTCATGGTACGTAGCAGGAACGTGGCACTTACAGTAGTCCGAGCGCGAAAACGAAACTAACCCTGAACTTTCTCGCGTGCGACATTTTGAGTCCGGCGACAAGTGGAATCGGAATGAGCACGAGATACAGATCTGAGCCGATGTTGAATCCCGACTGAACGACGCTGATGATGTGGACGTCTGTCTGGCAGCTTGGCTTCGAACCGTAGACAATCGGGTCTCCTCCAGCGGGTGGAGCACACCAAACTACGGTCAAGACAAAGGTGATGAAGTAAAAGACCGTGTTGACGAAGATGCCAAACCAGACGAAATATCGTGCTGCTTTGACTGACCAGAAAATGCGCATAACCAGGAGCAGAATGGACAGCTTGGTGAAGAGTAACACCACTGGGTACAAAGATTGACTGGCGGTGAGCGACGCAAAGTATGTCTTGGTCATGAGAGTGCCTATTCGAAGGTCATACTGGTGGACTCCCAGTGTGCCAGTCTGAAGTACTACAACGTACGTCAGTCTCGACCCCAACTCGCCGAAGACACGGTACCGGTATTCCAGAAGCGAGCCATGTGCGACCCGACATCCAAGTGACGGTGGCACACATGTTTCTGTTCTTCTGGATGGTGGTGATTGAAATAAACTTACCGACAAATGCATTTGCAACATATCCAACGTTCAAGATCGCAGCAATCACGCAAGTCCCTTCGAGTGCGTTAGCGATGCGCTTTCCTCGCGAGTCATTGACACTCACAGTCTTCCCATCCAAAGGTCTTCGTGATCATCGTTCTCGCATACACTCTGAGTGAAACCGAAATAAGCATAATCGCAAGGATCACAGTACAGACTGCGATGGTCATGTCTGCCCTCGACTCTGGATTGTCAAAGTTTGGTGTCACTCCTGAAGGCGCCGGCGCCGCTGGCATCATCATCATCGCGGCCATTTGCTCTGGAGTCATTGGAGCTCCAGGTGATGGTGGAGGAGCATTCTGGTCTGAACCTTGAGGTGCCATAGCTGTGTCGTACGTAGCCTCGGTAGGCGTTGAGGGCGTTGAAGATGAGTGGAGGTGGAGAGGATGGGCTGGATGGTTCGAATGAGCGCCTTGGGGAGTTCGCACGCCACTAAAAGGCGGAATCTGAGGTAATCGGACTTCGGGTTACACTGTAATGCATGGCGCATATGATGAGCGCATACCATGTTGGGACTGATTGGGTACGAATACGGTGCATAGCGCGTGAGCCGACCGGTGGCCGGTCGGCCTCCGGGGGTTCAGCCACTTAGCAGTGCAGCACCCCATGCGTGTACCACCATACCCGGCGCCTAGTGGGGGCTGAAAATAGAATTGACCTTGATAATCGCGGAGTGGGCGTCTTCCAAATTGTTTTAACGTGTCGAGCCCACCCCGGCAGTGTGTAACAGTTATGGCAATTGACGCCCAGACGATCCAGAGCGTTGCAGTCTCCAGCCTTATCCTGGTACCCCACCTTCAGGTCCCCCTCTTGCGATGCACCGTCTGACATGCAATAGTGGTTGTCATACTCGCTCATTGTCGCCGTTTACAACGCCACGTGGCATCCGCTTGCAAAGTTCCCAGGGCCCGTCCTCCGCGGAGCGTTCAAGTTCCCATACCTGTGGAGCCTGTACAAGGGAGTCTCGGTTCGAGAGACAAAGGCGTTCCACGACAAATATGGAGGCGTGGTGCGCATCGCGCCTGACCATCTATCTTTCAACACGGCAAGAGCGTTCAGAGACATCTACGGCGTTCGGCCGGGGAAGAAGCAGCTTCAAAAAGACGACGAGTGGTTCGTCGACCACAAAGAGCCCGTCAACATCATCAGTACGCTGCCTACAGCATAGAATCAATGCGCATCGCTCACAATGGCTCCAGAGTCCAACGACGCCGACCATGCCCGAATCCGAAAGACGATTTCGTACGCCTTTTCCGAAACGGCGCTTCGGGAACAGGAACCGTTACTCACATCCCACACGACCCACCTAGTCAGGAAGCTAAGGCAGTTGGTCGAAGGCCCTGAAAATGGCAGAGTCAACATGATGAACTATTACAACTTCCTCACATTCGACGTAATCGGAGATTTGTGCCTCGGCGAACCGTTTGGAGCAATTGAATCGGGCGAGTACAACGAATGGATCATCCAGATTTTCCAGGGCCTAAAGTTCTGGCGCGTGCTCCGGTTTGGAAACACGTATCCGCTGATAGGGCTGCTGTTCAGGGCCATTGCCACTTTAGTACCGAGCGTTGAAGCCGCTCGGGATAGCTTTTTCAAACTACCAAAGATCAAGGTCGAGAAACGGCTGAAAATGGACACGGATCGCAACGATTATATGAGTTATGTAAGTCGCAGAAATTGGCAACTTACTGCAAGAGCGCGTTGGTTAATAGGCCCACAGATTTTGAAGCACAACGATGAGCGCGGCCTCAACCGGGAAGAAGTCGTCGACACCGCCTCCATCTTGATCGTCGGAGGCTCAGAGACCACGGCGACGCTACTCTGCGGCTTGACATATTACCTCTTGGCCACCCCCGGCGTGCTGCAGAAGCTGCAGGATGAAATCCGCGGCACCTTTGCTGCGGACAAAGATATCCATCTGCAGACCTTGACACGGCTTCCATATCTGGATGCAGTGGTTGAAGAAGCCCTGCGCATGTACCCTCCTGCGTCTTCAATCTTCCCGCGCCGTACTCCATTGGAGGGTGATACAATTGACGGCCATTATGTGCCTGGAGATGTTAGTCGGTCCCTGTGAAGCAGCTGAGTAGATGACTGACGGTGCCAGATCTCCGTGGGCGTACACCAGTTCGCGACATATCGCTCTCCGAAGAATTTTGTCGACCCTGACAGATTTGTACCCGAGCGATGGTTAAAGAACGGGCCGGAGAAGTATTCAGGTGACAACAAGGCCGCCTTCCACCCGTTCCATCTGGGTCCTCGTGGCTGCATCGGCAAGAAGTAAGATATCTGAGCACCCTTTACAATGACAGTAGTTAACATTCTGCAGTCTCGCTTACTTCGAGATCAAGTCGACAGTCGCAAGGCTCGTTTGGAATTTTGATATGGAGCTACGTGAGGAGAGCAGGGCTTGGATCAATCAAAGGGTATTTTTGGTCTGGGAGAAGGGCCCATTGTGGGTCAAATTCAAGAACCGGGAAGTTATTTAAGCACGTCGATGCAAATAGAATACTGTATCAAAAGCGAATAACTATAGATTATTGGAAGGATTCTTCTAATCTGCCACATGAAAGCCTCCCTTACTACTCACAGCCTTGTCTGTTTTGGGCTCATCATATTCATTCCAGAAATGCTTGTGTTTTAGGATCATACATTGCATTACAGTTCAAGTGTAGATATGCGCGGCGCTTTATCCGTCATGTTTTACAGCCATAGTTTGCAATGAAAAGTTAAGAGACTATTTCACTGTTGCCCAGTAAGTCATGGGGTTCAATAATAATTCACAGGCGAAAATCAAGACGAGAACCCTTTGCGTGGGTTTGCGCCCTTGGCCATTTGCTGTAAGCCATCGCTCCTCATGGTCGAATATTGCGGGATTTTCTACAAAGAGCGACTCCTTCTCGGTCGGGTCTGCAAATGCTTATGTAGTATGAGCTGGCAGCCATGTGACTTTTTATCATACTTATCTCCAATCGATTATTTGATTGAATCTGTATACACTGATGTTCCACCAACGTTGCCGTGACAAAAAACCATGAAGCTGAGGGTCACTCAACATGCTCAATTGTTGTAGAAGCCTTGACCTACCCGGACCCAGCTTGGAGGTCGGCATCAACCAGTAATGCAAGATCCACCCTTTTGAAACTGGGCATAACTATCCCTCGTCATACCCACGAGATATTGCGAATTGCTTTGGCTTGTGGGCCCGATCAATTCTCTTTGATTCTTTCGTGTGCATGGTTACTAAGTTTCATCAATCACTGTCGCCATGTAACGTAGATGAAAATGCCCTAACATTTGTCCAGACATACGACGTTGGCCAAATCCTGGATGAATCAGTCCTAGATGCGACACAGAGGAACCTGCTCAATTGACTCCTCTCCCCAGTAGAGTTCTGGGTCTCCAGAGTTTTGCAAATACTCGTCG
The DNA here is from genome assembly GCA_010093805.1 of Polyplosphaeria fusca. Taxonomy (NCBI): domain Eukaryota; kingdom Fungi; phylum Ascomycota; class Dothideomycetes; order Pleosporales; family Tetraplosphaeriaceae; genus Polyplosphaeria; species Polyplosphaeria fusca. The sequence goes on along the minus strand of ML996257.1, from coordinate 5,068 downwards.
TTTTCGCTTGCTAGAGCCAGACAAAGAAAACGGCCACTGCGTCTGCTTGACATATTGCTGGGGCAAGAATAGCAACTTCACATTGAATGCAGTAGATATAATGGGTTTTTAATTTGCATATCAAATGACATCGCACGGAGGGTATCAGGAGCGATTGCCTTAAACAAACTATGATTATACCAAAGCTTGCGCTGGGAGATAACAAACTACAGCGCAGAAAGCCAATGAAACGACTTAGTTACAAACTCCAGCTCGATTATGATATAATGGGCCTTTCCAACAGTGGCCTGATATTTTGCCAATGGCTTCACCCGCATCAATGAACACGTACGCACCAATCACCAAACCCTCAGAGGATCATTCCTTTCTACTTGGGCACAGATGCACATCGAGAAGCTCAGAGTCCGGTTCATGCGTCAGTGAACGACTTTTACCCTGTCCAACTCCACTAGAGGGGCCAGACGCCACGCCCCCCCTTCAAATTGATGATCGTCTTGTCTATCGTATCGGCTGCCCACTACTGCCAACTCTTCCGGTGCAAACCAAACTATCAAAACACCAAGACATTAGCATCCAAACCAAAAAGAGTATCCGCAGAATTCTGGCCCGGATCAAACCATACTTGAAATTTGAATTGGTACACCGTTTTCATCAAGGGCAGAGGCCTGACAAAAGCAACCTTGCATTGCTTGTCCTCTCATCATACCGCAATGGATGTGAGGACGATTGGAGACATGCTGTTTACAGGCTCAATAAGCTGCTGCATATTACGGTTGAAATTGTCGATATCATGGTCGCATACCAAGCGCCGCTCCCGACGGTATTGCAGCCGGCGGAATCTCAAGAAATCGAGCGTATTCTACCTAGGATTACAACCTTACTGAGCAGTCACGAATGGATATCTATCGATTGTCTAAATTGGTATCACCCGACGCATATGTCCCGCCACCCAACTATTGTGATCAGTGCCAGAGATACAACGAACGTGTCGTGGTGGTCGAAAACCTTACCAAACGTTCGCCAAGTCATTGAAGAAGCCGGTGGCGGTTTTGAGGTAGTCCTGCTATTTCTTAATCGCCTCCACATGCAAACATCATATCCTCAAGATGTTAGCTCTCCAGATGCCTCCATTTTAGCCACACTGTATAATAAAGAGCGTTCTATGGGCACTTCTTGTGGACGCTTAGGCTCAATGCGAAGTGGAACATTGGGGGGGCTGATAGTGGTAGAAAAAGATGGAGAACGCATTAATCTTGGCATTACCAACTGTCATGTTTTACTACATGACGCGGGTTTGGATCTGTCAAGTGCAATCCGCCCAGAGTCAATGCTTGAACAGCTTCAGGTTGTTTCTCCGTCGGACGAAGATCGTAAAAGCAGTAAAGGAAGTCTAAAGATAGAGCTTCAAGCTGCAGAAAAAAAACTAAAAGATTTGGTAAAGCTATACGGGGAAGAAGAACTGGACGAATATCAAAACAAACAATTGAAGGATCTCAAAATTCGCCTAGCTCTCTGTGACCGCAACGTGGCACTAGGCAAGTCCCGCACCCGAACCATTGGTACAGTATATGCTGCATCTGGTTATACAACTTGTCTAGCACCACTACGTAGATCCCCAGTACACCGGCCCCATCTACATGTACCCTGGGCGCTTGACTGGTGCTTGGTACAGCTCAAGGTCGGTCTCAGCGACAAGCCCTACAACCCTCCACATGACGGAAACATATCAGAGAATATCTCGCTTAAGAAGTGGGCACGCTTTGATCCATATGAAGACTACAAAGTTTTGAAGAGAGGTCGTTCCACTGGATGGACAAAGGGACATATCAACTCAAACAGGTCGTATTTGAATGGATTGACAGCACAAATGGACACAGTTGAAGACGTGTTCAACAAACAACTGGTTGCTGCGCATTGTATCATCGCCAGACCTTGTTCTCAAAAGGGCATGTTCATACGAAGTGGAGACTCTGGCAGCATGGTGTTGATGGACAAGCCTTCACCAGAACATCCAGGAGACATTTTAGGACTATGCTTTGCCTCAAACGAGTCTAGCAATGTTTCTTATATGATTCCGATGGACCTTCTCATCCATAGCATCGAAGCAGTCACTGGTGGAAAAGTAATACAACCGCAAGAGAGGACATTTTCAATGGATTCAACAAGCCCTGTAGGGCTTTCAACAACTTAATACAGTTCTATACTGCACTATTGTGAAGTCAATCATGATGAGATTATGTAACAGATATTGCGCGATGGTTGTGGGAGACATTTGGTGCTCACGCCATGATCAGCTGATGACCACCTAGGATGGCGCGTGAACCCTTCACAGAGGAACAGAATGTTAAAAGGCAAACACACATACACTCATTTAGACATACACACTTACTTGAGGATACACAAATAAATATCGCAGCAATACACTCATTTGATGGCTGACCAGGCAAACTATCCATAACCGTGACAGATTAGATTGGGCAAAAAGATGAGAAAGACTATATATTTTCTTTGGAAGCCAGCACCAAGGATGAGATACATACAGCACTACTAAGCAAGGGCTCACTGAGACTCACTGAAATAAGAAATCTCTCTTATTAATCAATCAGTTTCAGTAACTATATGTCACGACCCTCATCTAAGAAAGAGCCGGAGAAAAGTCCATGGACAAGGCTAGATGAAGCGGATTTAAAGGACAGGACTGAGCTGCAAGCAGACATTCAAAGACGGATTGAACTGCAAGCGGATTCAAAGGACTGAGCTGCAAGCAGACATTCAAAGACGGATTGAACTGCAAGCGGATTCAAAGGACTGAGCTGCAAACAGACATTCAAAGACAGGATTGGACTGCAAACAGACAGGACTGAACTGCAAGCAGACATTCAAAGACGGATTGAACTGCAAGCAGATTCAAAGGACTGAGCTGTAAACAGACATTCAAAGACAGGATTGAGCTGCAAACAGATATTCAAAGACAATACTATCTAGAACACTTAGTATATTAGAGGGACATGGAACCAGAATGATCTGGCAGTGATCAGTCTTCAGGATTATTGAATGAAGAGTATTCAGCCTGTCAGCTGATATTACATCACAAAGCTATCCAATGATGCATTGTTAGCTGAGCTATAGATAGGAGAAGTTTGCACACTCTGGGAAGGGGCGCATTTCTAATCTAGTGTATTAGAATAGATGACTGAAAATAGATCTGGCCCTAAACAAGTTATGAACATAGATCTAAAGAATGCAAGGACGCCATGTTAGTCAATACTAGTCTCCTTTGGCTCCTTGATATTGCCAGCAATATCAGCAACAGCATTGATTCCATCCATAACAATGTCCATTGGTGACATGTAAGTGACTTTGGTGGCGTTATTGAAAGCAACGCAGAGACCAAGAATTGTTTGAGAGTTGCTCTCCTGTATAGAGGCGCCAAAATCTCCCGGCAGCGCAAATACATAATACTTTGGAACTATGCAGTATGCTGACATTAAAGATGTGGCATCTTGAAAATGCGCAGTGTACTTGGGATTGATAACAGAAGTCAAAGGGTTGATGGTTCCATTAGTCACTCCCGTTGTTCGACCTCGCTTTTTGACTTGGTAGGCCCTGCCAGGTGTTATGCGGGTCCATGCCATCTCACGTTTTTGCCAGTCCCATTCTGAGGTCACTGAATCATAAGGTTCAAGCCGTGATTCAAATAAGCACCAATCAGTAAGCCAAGATTCTGACGAGGAGACAGCAGAAACACGGCCCATGTTACGATTCCGACTGGAGACAGAATTTGTCCAAATATCTACTTTTCTACGTTTGTAGATCTCCAGAGCTTGGAGATAGTCTTCGTGTGATGGGCTTTGAACTACTGATCCCACAATTGTTGCTTGTGTTGATCCAGGTTCATTCATGGCCTGCTTGAAGCTTTGACAAGATGTCACACCAAACTGGCGGCCATCATTCAGGAGAACCCGGAACCCAAGAGACCCGTTACTTTTTATACCATCAAGCCCACAGGAATCTCCAACGTGGGTATCTAGGGACATTTTGTCGGCAATACAGTCGTTTAGATCAAAATCTTCTGTACTATCAAAAGTTCCAGGAGAGAGTTGGTCCAGAGATGATAGTAGTACCAAACTCAGACCAAATTGTTGTAAAAGTTGTTCAACAATTGGGATTGTTGTTGTCCACCACAAGTCTACGTGAGCATCTTGAGCAGTAATGACAACGGTGGGCCGACGTTCCTTTTGCACTGGGGAGAACCAGTCTAAGATATCCATTGTAACCCACTCATGACCATTGACCAGAGCAGTAACTTTGCGTAAAATATCTGCTGAAGGATCAACCACTGCCGTCGTGATCACCTTTGGCACATGTGGAGTGTGAGCAGTATAGTCTGTGATCTCGGCAACCCATTCCTCTCTAATATCATAGAAGAATTTATGGAGCTCGCAAATAGCTTCATGCCATTTGTGTCTATCATTCTCATTGTAAGAGGACAGGATGAGCAAAGTCTTACGAGTTTCACGGAGGCGGCGGATGGGCCACATATCAAAGTACCCGGGCTCCAAGTATTTGCTGAGGATTGAATCCACCATCTCACTTAGTTTGGAACAGAAAGGTGAGTGATGCGCGACCCAATTAGCGGGCAGCGGGAGTAGCTTGGAGGTCCCGACACGGAATGGTAGGCGGATATCGATATCCATGTCTGTCATTCAATATGGCTACAAACTGGGGATGAGAATGAAAGCTCTAGTTGTGGTTTATATACCCTTGAGCCTTGTTCAGCTTCCACACATTGTACCTCCCCCACCCTCTTTTGCTTTAAAATTGTGGCAAAGTATTGCAGCGTGCTGGCTGTAAAAGTGCAGATGTCTTTATTCCAAACATTGTTAGCATTGCATTTGGTGGTGGACAAAGGATAAAAACTGCCTGTACTAGCAAGTTTATAACTTGTCAAACACTGGCACAAAAAAACACAATACAGTCAACTCTCAGTTACCCGATACAATTTTTCCAGGCCGATTTGATCGTATAACTGAATTATCGCACAACTGAATTATCGCATAACTAATTA